>BQKN01056386.1:0-24314 GCA_022839385.1 Asparagus kiusianus
ATGAAGGAAGAACCGATACCCCTCACGCGGGGGTTAAGGTCTGCATCCCGGATTGACCTCTCGCGGGTTATGAAGGAAGAACCGATACCCCTCGCGCGGGGGTTAAGGTCTGCATCCCGGATTGACCTCTCGCGGGTCATGAAGGAAGAACCGATACCCCTCACGCGGGGGTTAAGGTTTCAGACTTGTTTTGCTTTAGCCAATTCAAGTCTTCGGATATATCGGGGCGATCTCGTGTCGTCTTACACCTTACAGGTCGGTATATATTATCACGGTATCTACGTGATGATACGTACCGTCCTCTTGGTGTATGACGCTCGAAATCGTCACTCCGGTTATCCCGCGAGTAATCTCATGAATTTTCTAATTCCATCTTCATGCTCTGTTGTAGTTGATTTTCCCGGGGGTAGTCTCCCTCACCATGCCCCTACCGGTTGCAGCAAGGAAGTGTTCTCTTCAGCTTCCGCTAGGCAGATCATCGATCCCCTTCCGCAGTTCGGACATGATCGTTCAAACGAGTTCCATCGGCTGATAAAGGAGGGAGGGCGTCACTGTTTACGCCAACTTATCACCGATGCTCCCCTCACCGCAGATGCCACTTCTACTGAGGCTTTAAAGAAGCCAGATTTCCTATTCGGGGATCGCACCGAGGATCCTGCCGTGCTGACTCTTGCTGAGGAGCATTGGCTAACCCTTGACGAGGGAGCTCTTTTATATATTCCTTCCATTCCGCGCCAGTGTTCTTTTACTCTCTTGGAGAGACAGGCTGTGGGGCGACAGATGTCCTGGTCTCTTACCAATGCTGCTGTCCACGTCCAGTGCGGATACATTTCTCATCATAAGAGTCCCGGTTCTCTGGGATACCAATCCATTTGCGGTCTTCGCCCCGGGATCATGGGTCTCGACACCGCGCCTCCAGGCGAGGTGTCGGCGGCTGCTCTTACCGTGAAGAACCGTCTAGCTCAGCTTGGAAGACAGCTACCTCCACTGGATTACCGATGCTACGGTTGGGCTTCTTCGCCGGGTAAGGGGTGGTGGACCCGTATGACCGGCTATGTTCTGGGAAGGTGGGAGAGGGATCTGAAAGATAGTGGGTTATATGCGCCCATACGAGCTACCATGTACGGGATCCCAGTCAGTTGCCGCCACTTTTTGGCACTGTTAGAGACATACATGCCTGATAGCAACACTTTCCTCACAAGCGGCGGGGAACTAGGGCTGGCTCTTCATGAGATGCACCAGGTTTCGGGCCTTTCGATGGGGAATTGCCCGTATCAGGAGTACTTTCCTTCCAACCAGCAGTTGGCTTTGCTGAAGAAAGATAGCCCTGATATGTATGACACGCTTTGGGATCTCACATGTCACTACCATACCTCACTGCTCCAAACTTCTGCTCCAGCTAAGACGAAGAAGAAGATTAGCTTGAAGCAGTTCGCCGTTTATTTGTTTCAAAACCTGGAGGGTGATTTCGTTGGACCTATCCGTGAGTTGGATGTCTTGGACTTCACCACTATTAACGAGCTGATGGAGAAGAATGAAACTCAATCTTATACTATTGCCAGCGCTGAGGGAGCTTTTCCCGCCGGGACCACGTTCCGTTCTTTCCTCCGTCGTGCGCAGAAGTCTATAGAGCCTCGGTCTCTGTTGGCCGGCTACCTCGCACTCTGGTTGAAGAAGTGCGTTGTGCCATACCAGTCTTCGGATGACTTACCAGTCGAGGTGCTCTTCCCGGCAGTCCAGCTAGCCTATGGGCGGGAGTTGTCCTTGCTTCCAGCGATGGTGGCCAGCATTCATTGCGGGCTCAGGGGTGTAGTTCGTGTTCTTACCCATGTGGGCTCCAAGCCCTCGACCGAGCTTACCTGCCCGAAGGTTGAGCTGCCTTATGCTTATCTGATGGCATGGTTCGTTCTACACCGGCCTGACATGATGTCAGCTCCCCGCACCGTTGACACCCCTGTTCCTTTCCTACAACTGCTGGAGAGGAGTAGGTGGCTTGGGAAGAAATTTGAAGATGTACAACAAGAACTTCAAGTTCGTCGGAACTGGGAGCTCTTCAAGTGCTTTCCTCAATTTTCTGGACGCTATGGCGAGGAGTTGACTGATGTGGAGAAACCCCGAACTAACCGGACTGCTCTTGACGTCGGTTGCTTCCGATGGCTGGTAAACATCCGCATCGGGTATCTTGTCCTTCGGGTGAAGAACCGTTGCCATATCGAGCCTTACCTTCCCTGCCGTTTCGCACGTCAGTTCGGCTACGACCAACTATACGTTGGGAATCCGAGCCGTGGTTTACAGGTTAAGGGAGGGCTTGTCGACGGTATACGAGCGTGGTTATGGACCATGGTTGGTTGCACCGGGGCTCAGTTTGCTCTCCCTTCGTATAAGCGCAAACCGATGATCACCTTCCTTAGCTGCAAGTGGTTCCTTTCTGCTTACGAATCCATAGGTGTGAAGAGCCTTTCGGAGTTAGAGTCTGAGCACTTGGTTCAGGCTGCTATGACGGCTGCTCAGAAGCAGGGGAAGAGGCCTGCTCAATCTCTTCCTTCAAGCAGAATTGATGGAGAGCACCTTCCTGCGGATGGCGATGAAGCTTGTGAGGAGGAAATGGGCATAGACACCGACCAAGTAGAACTTGATGCAGGTTTGTCGTGCTTCTTGATTCCCTTCTCCTCAAGCGTGGTACGTGAAATAATCCTTGTTGTTTCAGGTGGATCGGCTGATGACCATGAACCTCTCGCCTCACGTCGTGCGAAATCCAAGTTTGGTGGACAAACTTCGCACAATCGTCCCGTCGGTTCCAAGAGGGGTGGTCCTTTGAAAAGGAAGAAAATGGCCTATAGACCTCCTGTTGATCAACGCTCTCATGGAGCAGATTCCGGAGGCTCTGCCGACAGGGAGGAAGGTAACCTTCCATCATTTTATTGTTTTAGCTTGATCTTCTTCCTGGAATTCGTAACCGAGCTTTATGTTCCAGGGTTCCTTGAAGAGGGTGAACTTCCATTGCCTCCTGCATCCCCTGGCCCGGATAACATGGATTGCTTCGTGCAGCAGATGTGCGACGCCCTTCATGACGGTTCTCTGGGCATCGATTTGAACATTGATCTTGGGCCAGAGTATAGCGTCGAGCCCACCGCTTCTTACTCAGGTATACCTGCATCTGCTAATATCTCTTTTGATCATGGGGAAAGAGAACTCGACTGAGGATGAATCTTTCCGTGATGTAGGTTTTGAAGACCAGGGGAATGCCTCTGCGCCGAGTTTCTGCGGTCCTGACGCTGGGCTGCTAGTCGATATGCTGGCTGAACAGGCCGCCAGAGGAACTGCGGGACCGCCCTTTACGAGCGATGTACTCACAGGTACATCATCAGCCACCAGGACTGATTCTCCTTTGACTACCGACCCTCCCCGTGTTGCAGAAGATGATGGACTTGCAGGTATGCCGATGATCTTATCATCCTGATTCTCTTTATTTGCCTAAATTTGCATTTTGACTAATAAAGAGGTATAACTGTAGGATCAGGCGTTGTGCCTGATGCTGCTGCAGTTTCCAGGGCTGATATTTTGCCTGAGAGCCATGTCTCTTTGCCACAGCCGAGAGATACGACTGATTTGCCTGCAGGGGTCGATGCACCCTTCATAGCTAATCCTGCTGTTATCTCAGAGTCTGCCGTGCCTCCACCCGAGGGAAATTCCGCCAGTACAGGTATACTTCGAATTTCCTCTCGGGTTTCCTTGTCGTATTTGATAATCTCTTAACTCCCCCATTGTTGTTTGCAGGAGCTCGATCATCTCTACATGAGTATGTTCGCGTCCTTTTGGCTGGTACCGATCCTGAGAAAGAGATTTTTCGCGCGGACCTCAACTTCTTCACCGCCTTTTATAATGGCATGATTGAGAAACTTCTTCTCCGAGGATACTGCTTTGACCAGTTCAGGCGTTCCTTTTCTCGCCACATGCTGATGATGAGGGAAGAAGGATACCCAGAGTTGGCTGATTCCTTCGCTGCTGATTTTACTGCTCTGGAGTCAGAGGTTCAAGAATTGAGGGATTTGAAGGCTGGCGGAGCTTCTTCTTTTATGTCCTCTCAGATGGAGGATAGAATGACTCAATGGCGTGACTTGAGATCTTCCATTAGCAGCGAGCTCCGTTCACGCGAGCACTCTGTTGCACAGCTGATGGCCAACCTGGCGAAGAAGGACACCAGCAGAGGCGAGTTACTCAGCTCCCTAGATTCCACTCGTGCAGAGATAGCTAGGCTGAAGGAGGCCTTGGGACGTGCTGAAGAGTCTGCTGCTATAATCACCGAGGACCTGGTTGGATTGGAGCGCTCTCGTGAGTGGACGCTCGACAAGCTGGGATCAACACAGGAGGGATTGATGAAGCTGCGAACTGAAGCCGCTGAGGTCTTGAGCCGTTCCGAGGATTCTGTCCGAGCTCGCGTGCAGGCAGAGTTTGAGCAGAGCTATATGGACAGGCTTTCCGGTTTAGAGTCTCACATTCTTAGTCATCAGCTGCCTTCGGATTGACGAACTTGTTGTTATATGCTTTTGTCTTGATCTTTTATTAGAGACTCCTTATTTGCTTCTTTTTACATGATGCTTCTTGATATGCTGTGGTGTCTTCTTTAATCGGTAAAAGACTAAACCGGCTATACGTGTTAGGTATAGACTTTGGGATTATTGGCCAACCCCCAGCCCTCAACGGTTTTGACGTGCCTTTACCGACTACCGTTTGTGTCGGGCTAGCATGCGATTTGTCTGGGTCCGTTCCGCATGTAACGTTGTGCTAAGAGAGCGAACCCTCCGAGACTTTATGCTATGACTTTGAATACATAGACTTCGTCTTTCTCACGGGAAAGACTACCCGGCAACGCGTATTAGGCGCCGACTTCATCCCTGTCTTTTCTGAAAGCAAAGCCAAGGGAAAGATGAGACTAGAAGTGGGATTTCCACTCCGAGAATCGAAAAGATTCGGATAATCCTAACTGTCGTAAGGTTTGATTATCGAATCGAAAGTTTCGAACGACCCTAACTGTCATAAGGTTTGGTCATCGAATCGAAGGTTCAAACGACCCTAACTGTCGTAAGGTCTGGTCATTTGACTCTGAAGAGGAAGAATTTTATATTCTATCTTCAGCAGGAAAGGAAACTCGAGGTGGGATCTCCACCCCCAGGATCCGACAGGTGAAACTAGAAGTGGGATCTCCACTCCGAGAATCGAAAAGATTCGAATAACCCTAACTGTCGTAAGGTTTGGTTATCGAATCGAAAGGTTCGAACGACCCTAACTGTCGTAAGGTTTGGTCATCGAATTGAAAGTGGACCTCTCGTTCATTGGAGGAATCGAGAGGGGATTTTGGCTTTGGTCCTAACTGTCGTAAGGTTTGACCAAATGGGGAATGTGAAAATGATCATAACCGAAAGAAGGTCTGATCACTCGATTTGTGGACCTCTCGTTCTTTGACGGAATCGAGAGGGGAATTTGGCTTTGGTCCTAACTGTCATAAGGTTTGACCAAACTGGAATGGTGTGGTGGAGACTATGAGTAGTCAGAAACCACTGAAAGTTCTGCGAGGGGAGAATCAACGATTAGATCTCATCTCAGCAAAAGAGTGTTTGTGAGAGTTAAATTCTGATAAACAAGAATATTCGGAATTCGAATATTGATTTCTTGCTTATCAGCGACCGGGTTATCCCTAAGAATACCCCGATGTGGTATTCTTCCGGGAACTTCCCGGTACCTCAATTCCTCTGAGGATACTAAGGATAGTACCTCTTCAGAAATTTGCCATTTATTGGCATCATGAGTCGGTCACCGTCTTTGGTGACTAGACGATAGGCGCCGTTCGAGTAAACTGTTTCTACTACGAACGGTCCCTCCCATTTGGGTTCAAACTTGCCTTTCTTCTTGGAGTTAAGGATCATAGGACGTTTCTCGGTTAAGACCAAGTCCCCTTCCTTAAAACTCCTTTGTCGAACTTTTTTGTCGAAGGCTCGAGAAATTCTGGCTTGGTAAAACTCAATATGCTGCTGAGCTTCCAGGCGCTTTTCATCGAGCATCTCGAGTTCTTCGAGGCGCTTCTGATGTTGTTCTTCGGTCGTCATCTGGGTTGCAAGAGCGATCCGAAGAGATGGAATTTGGATTTCCAAAGGGAGAACAGCTTCACATCCGTATACCAGTGAATACGGGGTTGCGCCGGTCGGTGTACGTACCGTGGTACGATAGGCCCATAGAGCCGCGCCGAGCTTATCATCCCAATCTCGCTTATTATTCTTCACGAGCTTTGACAAGAGCTTTATGATAGTCTTGTTGAAGGCTTCAGCTAACCCGTTTGCTGTGGGGTTATAGGCTGTTGACGAGATGTCCTGAATTTTGAACTTTTCGCAGAACCTTATGAAGGCGTTGCTGATAAATTGAGGACCGTTGTCATGTATGATTCGTCTTGGAACACCATGCCTGTAGATGATATGGTGCTTGATGAATGCAATGACGTTGCTCGTCTTGACTTCTCTGAGTGGGACTGCCTCAGCCCATTTGGAGAAGTAATCAGTAATCGCCAGGATGAACCGGTCACCTTTAACCGAAGGGGGGTTTATAGGACCAACAATGTCCATTCCCCAAGTCTCGAACGGCCATGACGTAACCGAAGGATGCAGATGCTCCGGAGGTTGGTGCATATAATTCACGTGTACTTGACATGCGTGACACTTCCGAGCATATACGATTGCCTCATGCATCATAGAGGGCCAAAAGTATCCCATTCTCCTGATGCGATCATAGAGCTTGGGACCAGGTTGGTGCGCGCCGCACTCTCCTTCATGTGCTTCTTTAAGCACTTCTTCAGCTTCTTTGGTTGATAGACACCGTGCCAGCACGCCATCATACCCCCTGCGGTATAGCGTTCGATTCTCTGTATTATAGTAGAATCTTGGAGCTCTTCGTCTGATCGACTCTCTCTCCTTCACGTCTTCTGGCAAGATTCCATGTAAGACGTAGTCGATGATGGGGAATCGCCAATCCCGAGGTTCAAACTTAGCCTGAGTTGTGTGCACCTCTTGGGCCTCTTCCTCCTTGCCATTTTCATCATGAAGTGGCACTAAGAGTTGGTGCGTTCTTACCGTAACAAATTGCTCTGTTCCGGGAGGCTGTGCCAAGGATACAGCTAAAGCTGCTAACGCATCTGCATAGGTGTTCTGCAGTCGCGGAACGTGCTCGATGAAGAATCCTTCAAACGACTCCGCTAGCTCCACTGCCATCTTGTGATAAGGAATTAAATCCTGACTTCGGACTTCGTATTCCCCTTGAACTTGTTTGACGATTAGTTGAGAATCACCGAAGGCTTCGAGATACTCAACCCCCAGCTCCTTGGCGAAGTTGAGGCCTATAATCAGTGCGTTGTATTCTGCCACATTATTCGAGCACGGCTCAGTTAATGAGTAAGCTCGAGGCATGACATGTTTTCCCGGGGAGACTAAGACCACCCCAACTCCGGAGGAGACCTTAGAACATCCAGGAGTACCTGCGGCATTAGCTGCTCGTGAAGCACCATCGAAGTACAAACGCCACACTTGTTGGTGTGAAGTTGCGTTGACTTCGTGG
Source organism: Asparagus kiusianus (assembly GCA_022839385.1). Classification (NCBI taxonomy): domain Eukaryota; kingdom Viridiplantae; phylum Streptophyta; class Magnoliopsida; order Asparagales; family Asparagaceae; genus Asparagus; species Asparagus kiusianus. Next base: position 7,600 of record BQKN01056386.1, read on the forward strand.
GTTTCATCAGGTAAATCGTCATATACCTCGGCGGCGTCCGTAGTTGGATTAGCTGCCAAGAGATCACAAATAGCTTGTCCTTTTACTGACTTCTGCTGTTTGAAGTGCAGATCGTATTGGGACAAGAGTAAAGCCCACTTTGCTAATCGCCAGCTCATGGAAGCCGGTTGAGTCATGAACACTCGGACCGGGTTAACTTTGGAGATGACATAGATGGTTTGTCCCACTAAATAATGTCGCATCTTCTGTATGGCGAACACTAGAGCCAGGCATTCTCTCTCGATCATAGGATATCGAGACTCAGCGCCTACCATGGTTCGGCTTAAGTAATATACCGCCTGTTCGTGACCGTTATCGTCATCTTGTGCAAGCAATGCACTTAATGAGTGGCTCGTCGCCTTGACATAGATCAAGAATGGTTTGCCCGATTTCGGTGCAACGAGTACGGGAGGTTTCGAGAGATATTCTTTAATACTCTCGAATGCCTGTTGACAAGCGTCGTCCCATACGAATGACACGCCCTTCTTTGTGAGCCTGGAGAATGGTTGGCATTTTCCCGATAGGTTTGAGATAAACCGACGGATATATGCCAATCGCCCTTGCAGTCCTCTGAGCTCCTTGAGGTTCCTCGGAGGTTGCAATTCATTGATCGCCTTTACTTTATCCGGATCAATGTGAATACCTTTGGTGGTGACGACGAATCCCAAGAATTTTCCACTAGCCATTCCGAGGAAGGATTTGGTAGGGTTCATCTTCAACTGATGGGCCCGCATCAAGTCGAACATGGTCTTCAAGTCTTTGATGTGATCATTCTTATCACGACTTTTCACGACCAAATCGTCCACGTAGCATTCGACGGTCTTTCGGAGATGCTCTTGAAAGATCTTCGACATGGCTCGCTGATATGTAGCACCTGCATTCTTCAAGCCGAAGGGCATGACTGTGTAGCAGAATACGCCGAGAGGTGTTCGGAATGCGGTGTGCTTTTCATCATCTGGATGCATCTTTATCTGGTTATAACCAGAGAAACCATCCATGAAGGACATCCTCTCGAACCCGCACGTATTGTCGATGATAACATCCGTGATGGGGAGAGGAAAATCATCTTTTGGACAAGCTGCATTGAGGTCCCTGAAGTCAATGCATATCCGGATCTTCCCGTTCTTCTTTAGGACCGGAACAATATTGGCAAGCCATTCGGGATGTTGCTCCTCTCGGATAAATCCCGAATCAACGAGCTTTTTGACTTCAGCTTCGATTGCTTCCATCATTTGCGGACGAAACCGTCGTTGTTGTTGTTTGACTGGTTTAACCTCCGGCTTGATGTTGAGACGATGCACTGCTACGTTTGGGTCGAGACCTGGCATGTCTTCATAATTCCAGGCGAATACGTCGATGTACTCCCGGATAAGAGAAATCAACTCTTCCTTCTCTTCAGGTGAGAGGCTATCGCTGATGAATATTGGCTTCGGATTTTCTTCGCTGCCCATATTCACCTGAACGACTTGGTCTTCGGTAGGAGGCTCTCTCTGCTCGAACCGGTCGCCATACTGCATGCTTAAGTGATGAACCCACGGGTCTTCCCATGTCGGCATCTCATCATCTTCTTCTATTGTCGTTGGATCAACCGTGACCATATTCGACATTAGCTTTTTAAACACATCGCCAAGACTAGCGTCGGAATCCCAACCCGAAGAGTCGGAAGAATATCCTTTCCTAGTCTTGTTAGCAATTTGGTCAATGATTTGCCAGCCACACTCATCATCTGATGAGACATAGCCTAGACCTCTTTTGTGGCGATAGTAATTATCGGGTTTTCCCTTCGGTACATAGGCCATCCGGGGTGGAACCCGTGGGCCTCGACCAAAGAAAAGACCCTCTCCGATCTTGAAGTCATAGCCGTGCCTTTCCATCATGTTGCGTGCTTTCGCATCGTACTTGGATAGATGACGGGCTGGTTTATCATCGTCGTCTTCTGTTTCCAGGAAGTGGTTGGGTATCGGAGATGCTCTTCCTTTGCCGTAGACGACTTCCTTTCCACCCCCAATCCCTGCGGGGATGATGAGTGTTGTTCCGCAAGGGTCGTGCACCTGCTTCTTCGTCAAACAAAATGATTGAAGAGGCATATAAAGATCGGGGTTAGTATAGAGTTCGTTGGTGATATCATCGAGACCCGTCGAGTACTCTAAATCATCGTTTATTGATAGCTCTTCGGCAAGTTGCCAATTACAACTATCTTCCGATGATTCATCATCGTCAAGATTGATTACAATGGGTACAATGTCGTTTAAAACAAAACCGCCATCGTAATCAAGCCCTGGTTCGGTATCAGCTTCATCTCCGCTGTCCGTTCCTTGGGCCGATGGTTCGGTATCGGATTCAGCGCCGTATAAAAGGGAATCGGTGAAATAATTCTCCAATCCCTTGAACGGTTGCTTATCCGCGACCACCGTCTTGACTTCATTATCTGTGCCCACATATTTGAAGCACTGATGCAGTGTCGACGGGACTATAAGGTTACCGTGGATCCAAGGTCGACCCAACAGCAAATTATAGGAAGTTTCCGCGTCAATCACATAGCATGTGACCTCCGACTTCAAATCCCCGATCTGGCACTTAATTCGGATCTTTCCCAAGGGCCTAGACCCGCTGGTGTTGAATCCGTAAATCGTCGTGCCAGTGGACGCTAATTTGCTAGTCGGGATTCCGAGATGATGCATCAATCGGAATGGCATGATGCTCACAGCGGAACCCGGATCGACTTGGATCCGGTTGACAACGCTGGAGCCGATATGCCCGGTGAAGTACAACGGCCTATCATGATTGGAATTCCTTGTCTGCATGTCTTCTTTGGTGAAAGAGATGCAGGGGAAATGATGTGCCGCCAGATTGCAATGCTGAGCTGACGACTCCGGTTCTTCGGAAGATGGTTTGATCCGAGTCAAGAAGGCTTCGGAATCACTCAAGGCTTCTTGTAGTGCCTTCCGTGTATCCTTCGACAATCGCAGCAACTCGTATAGAGTTATCCTGGCCGGGATGTTGGCCAATTGCGCCATAATGTCGAAATGGGGCTGAGAGCTTGCATTCCCCGGTTTGTCTCGTCCAATTGGATTATTGAATCGAGACGGCCTCGGGTTCTGAGCTTCTTGACGTACGGGCTCTTTTCCCTTATCCTTCTGTGGGATCCTCTCCGTCGCCACTACAGGTGTTGGGGGAATTGCTGAAATTCCCAACTCTGCCAGCGTCTTGGAAGGTGGGGTTTTGGTACCCAATTGCTCAGTAGCCTCCGGATACTTGAAGTGATATTCGTTCCCGCTTCGAGTTGCAAAGGCTTCCTGCTCGTCCTCAGAAAGTGGGAAGGTTGGAATTTTGTCATCATCCACCCCCGGTATGGCAGAAGCACCGTAGCATGATTTACCTTTCCTCTTCGACTTCTTCTTGTTCTTTGTGGAAGAGGTCCCGGCCCACTGTTCATCTGCGATCAAGTCCGGATGAACCCACAAGATCTCGCCATTTGGGGCTGTGTGTGGCACAAGCCCTTTCTGACGCTGCTGATGCGGATCATCATTCACCGTCTTCACCGCCGCTTTGATCACCGACTCGTGTTGGAACCAACTCGAGGGAACAGATCCAAAGCTAATGGATACGGTGTTTGCACCCACCTTCTTCTCTTTGGGCTGCTTCATGGTGATAACCCCAACATCGATTAGGGCCTGAATTTTATCTTTGAGAGCGTAGCACACCTTGGTAGGATGGTGCACTGCTCTGTGGAATGCGCAATATTTTGGATCGTTGACCCTCTTGGCATCTTCCTGATCCTGAATTGGCGGCAGCTTGATCTTGTTGTTTTCCACCAAGTACTTGAAGATACCGGGGATTTCATCCTCCTTGAATGAGTAGACTTTTGGGAACCTTGGCTCCCCAACCTTTTGCTTCTGGGGCTGTTGTTGCCACCTGGGTTGTTGAGGCGCCCTCTGCTGCTGCTGTTGCGGCTGCTGCGGCTGTTGCTGCTGTTGCGGTTGTGCTTGCACTTCAAAGACTTGATTTGCGACCACCGCATTCGCATGCGCCTTCCCTTTACCTTTGGGGGTAAAATTTGGTTGCGGGGGATTGTTGGGTATTTGCCCCCTCTCCGCTTTCTTCCTCTTGAGGAATCGCTCGGCTCTTTCTCCTCGCATTTTCAAGTCCTTCCAGGTTTTGGATGGCGCCATTCCCATGGCTTCGAGGATGTCGAGCGTGAGGTTGTTGTGGCAGGTCTCAAGGATGAAATCCTCGCTGACCGGATCCCTGCAATTCATAGCTTTGTTGCGGAATCTCTTCACGAAGTTTTCAACCGTCTCGCCGTTCTTTTGTTTTTCATCGAACAGCGTGCCGATTGAAACCTCGGTGTCATCATCAAAAAAGTTTGTTAGGAACATGTCCTCCATGTCATCCCAGCCGTTGATGCTCCCAGGCTTGAGACGGCGATACCAATCGAAGGCAGCCCCGCGAAGAGTGCCGACGAATGACCGCACCATGAGGGGCTCATTTCCGGAAATAATTCCTAAATGAGACTTGAAATAGATTAAATGCTGGGTAGGGGAACCCTTCCCATCAAACGGCGTAAAGTTAATTAAATTAAACTTTGCCGGATATGGGATTGATTCCCACTCCCTCGGATATGGGCAGGGTATACCGGATCTTTTTACCTCCTGAGCATTCATCAATGCATTGATCTTGCTCTCCAGGTCTTTCATCTTCCTGTCCTCACTCGTCTCGGTCTTCGAGTGGCTTCTGGGAGAGGCGGCGTGGTCCTCTTTTGCATTTTCTTCTGCGGGACCACCCCCAGTGTTGGTATTGACGGGAGGAATGTTGACATTATCCGCTTCCCGTTCATGCTCCTCTGGATTGCGTTGGCTCGGTTCTCCTTGGTGAACCGTCATTGCCGCGATCTGTTGATCGTGCATCTCCCTCATCCGCTGCATGGCCATCTCCATTTCAAATTTGAAGCTTTCCTTTTGCTTGGCTAGGGCTTCTTCAAGTATCTTCGACATTTGCTCGGCACTGATCATGAGCGATTCATAAGATTGGCCTGCACTTGAAGCCGTGTCATCGGATGCGACGGCGGAGCAGGTATCAGAATCAGCATCGGATTCCTCCTCTTCTAGGGAAAGTCCCTTGTGTACTCTTGGGTAAGTATTTCGTTTGATAGTTCCCGACCGTAGCCACGTCATGCATCGGGATGCCTCGGCAAGCTGATCCAAGTTGAGACGTGGTGTTGATCCCCCTCTGCCGGTCATGTTGACTGACACTTTCGAGTATTCATCCTCTCGGCGGAGCGATTTCTTCTTGTGGAAACGCTTCGGCTTGGAGAGTCTCTCGAACACCGAGATTCTTGTTGGGGTTTGAGTACAGCAACATTCGGACAATACTGCCTTGATAATATTGGCACACGGGCAGTGGGACTCCTGCATGTACCTCTTTCGAGATTTTTCCACACCCCCAGCCCTGTAGTACAGCTCATCAGCTTGATAGCTGGAGCAACCTACAGAGTGCTGGTGGATGTCCCTCGGTATAACACGCTCATCCTCAGATGAGTGTGTTTCCCTTTGGGAATACAAAAATTGGTTAGACTTTTCAAGAGTGGCCCGTTCAATTTTACGCTTTTGGGAGCGTAGAAACCGAACGGGCTCTTTCAGTTCGGCTCGCAATTCAGTGCGGCCGGTGATAGGGGCTTTCCCTTTGTCAATATTCTTGGGGGGATTGATTCCACCCCCAGTCTGGATTTTAGTTTGGGGACCTTTCAATGGTCCCAGCCGTTCTTTGACGGGTATTCTGCCTCGGTTCTCCTGTAAGGGACCGAGACGACTCGTCAAAGGAAGCTGGGATCTTGAATGATCCCCTTTTTTACCTGGCCCTGTTGAGGGTGCCGGTACGGGAGGAGTAGGCTCTGATTTGGTTGAACTCTGGGTGATAATTTTACCCTTCTTGGTTTGAGGTGTTGGGTTTGCCTTGGGCACCCACACCGATTTGCTCTTGGACGGCGTTTTGACCGCCGATTCTTGCTGCATCTCCTCTGCCTTCTTTAGGAGGAGCCGGGCATGTGCAAGTAGAGCACGGCGCTTCTTGATTCGCTCCTCGAGCGTGGAGCGGTTCCTCTTGACGCGGATCCACTCATTCGCTCCTGATTTGGAGGGGAAGTTGATTACCTGCCGCTGCTCTTGTCGCTGCCTCGACTTCAAGTCCTCTGCATAGCGCACTCCATCCTTTGACTCCTTGGCCTTGGCGAGCTGTTGAGCGAGACGTTGGCGACGTCTTTGAAGCGCTCTCTTTGATGGAGTTGGAGCAGCATCACCTATCGCCTTTGTGGCGGTTGGATCTACGTTCTTGACCACACTGATCGACGCAAGGCCGTTGTGTGGTGCAAGTGTAGTGGCAGCGACGGCGGGGTCTTGAATTGAGGAGTTGGAGATCCCGCGAGCCCTTTTTGGAGATGAATTCCTCCTGCGCCGGTGCGGAGAGGCAGATCTGGAGGAGGAGGAGGAGAGGTACTCTTCGAACTTCTTCTGATCGAATTCGTATTCGATCTCTTCATTCACTCGGATCTTGAAGGCCGGTTGCGTCACTCCGATCTCGGCAGCGAGGTCGGCGGCTCCCACTGTGGTCGCCAGCTTGTTTCCGGTGAAAGTTGCTGTTTTCATTGATGTTCTCTTTTTTTGAGATCTGTTACAACTTCAAGCGTTACAACAGTATAAAATGAAAACAAAAGGGTTACAACTTAAACGAAAATAAACACGAGAGCCCGGTTTGGTACGGTCTCGCTTGCGTGGGTTGTTGGCCTGTGACGGGGACGTCGATGTCCGTGGACCGCCGACTCTTCAAGATCCTTGCCGATAAAATCCGGCAGAGTTTCGTCTATCCGCGTAGGATATAGAAACAGAACCTCGTCGATCCACGCAAGATCTAGAGGTTATAAGCGTATATCTCGGCTAAAACGAGATAATAGCTCTTCTTAGTGTCACCGCAAAGGAGCAACACTAAGGATCAGAGAGGGGGGGTGAATGAACCTTGATGAAGAAACTCTGACTCCTCACTCCAGCAGGGCTTCGCCGCTTCAGACTCTAGAATTTCAGATCTCGAGGATAATCCCAAGACCGGAAATTCTTCTCCAAGAGCTAAATCAGCGCCAAAATCAAGAGCCCCTCACAAAGGAGGCCTAGGGGGCTATTTATAGCCAAAAGGAGAGGGGGGGGCTGATATGGACACCCCTAAGAGGAGAGACACCCCCCTAGGGGTGTCTTGGCCAAGGCCGGGACACCCCCCATGGGGTGTCTCGAGCCAGCCGAGACATATTCGTGTGTCCCCGGTTCAGCCCGGGGCTGTGCCGTTGTCCCGCTGTTGACTCGCCGTTGACTCGCCGTTGACTTTTCGTCCGAACTCGGATTTGGGTGATTTCGGATGCGTTGGAATCGTGATGGCGAGCTCTGTAGGCCCCGATGGTTGGATTATCTGTGGGGTGATCGAGGCGCAGCGGGCGTTGGTCTGATTGCAGTGATAGCGGGGTTTTCGGTCAACCCGTATCCTTGCGATTCTGACATTCTGTCGGCTCACGTAATCCGTCAGTTTGCTTCAGTCGCTCACCGGCGTCATTTGAGCTCTTGTGAACCTGGTAGTGACGTTCGATCGCCGCTCGTTGACACCGAGCTATGTTCGGGGACCTATCGGCAATTTTCGACGCCTACACTGTTCATCTGTTGTTAAGGCTGTTTGCCTCTCTTGTTCTTTAGATCTGCATTGTAACGGATCCCGTCAACTGACTCCATGGCCTTTGCGAATTGTTTCGCAAGGCGTTGACGTTGCCTTTGGCGGGCTCTCTTCGAGAGAGTCACCACGCCCTCTGCGGCAGAAGGGTTAGCCAGAGCAGATCCAACCTGGTTGAAAATTGGAGGAATCTCACCCGATGCGACTTTGGCATCCAGCGGGGCGAGATCTTCGTTGGTGTTTTCAACATCTTCGTACCAACGAGCTTTTCTCCTGGCGGAGAACTTCTTAGACTTGCGGGGGGAGGTTGATCCGGACGAGGATGACAGGTTCTCCTCGAACTTCTATTGGTCGAACTCGTATTCGACCTCCTCCACGACCGGGATCGAGAACCGCGACTGCGACGCTCCGATCTCGGCAGCGAGATCAGCGGCTCCCACTGTGGTCGCCAGATTGTTCGTGGGAAAAATCGTTGCTTTCTTCTTCATTGATTCCATTGCACTCTCAATAATAGTTTTTCGGTTACAAAGATCCGGTCTTTTTATAAGATCCGGTTACAATGAAGATCAAATAAAAGAAATAAAAATTACAACTTTTTATCCTTGTTTGTCGAACAAATCACGAGCTCCTGTTTTACGATCGCTCGCTTGCGTGGGTTCTTCGCCTGCGCCGGGGTTTATCCGTGGACCACCGTGAGATCTAGATCCGGTCGGATCTACGCAGTACGACAGGTATTATTTCACGAAGGAAATAATAGCCGGGAGGATTAGTTCACCAAGGAAATAATCGCCCGAATCTCAGGATCAAAGACCAAACTTTGATCCGAAGTATGCCTGCGTAGATCTGAGATTCGATTTGAGATCCGGTTCCTCTCGAACTCTTGCCTTATTTGGAGTTGACGATCGTTGAGCACCGGATCTGGAAAAGCAAGTCTTCAAAGTCCCAAAGCTTCAATCTTTTTTAGATCTGAGCTTCGAATCCAGCAGAGCTTCGCCTCCAAAATTTCCAACCTCTAAAAATGAACATAGCCCCTCCAATTTATAGGCCACCTTTACTGTGCCCGCGCACAGGTGGCCGACACACCGAGCCACCTTGAGGTGGCTCGGTTTTGGCCGAGCCCCTCTAGGTGTTGGGGTTTCCCGTCGTTTTCTGTTTTCCGGTTCTGTCCGTGATTCGGTTGTGTGGTTGATTTGTTCGGACTCGATTCGTTGACCTGATTTGGCAGTAAATCAACTTTTGAATTTGAGTCCGAAACTGATCTTAAATCGATCGTGATTCGTCCGAGTCCACTCTTGGTTGGATGACTCGTTGATTCGTCAACCTGTTAGCTTGATTCCGCACGCGAGTGGATTTATTCCGTTGTTTGTGTGCGGTTCGTTAGCCTCATAGCCTCGTTAATCCGCTTCGTCGTGTATCACTTAGCTTCGGTGTTGTGGACTAACGATCGTGTTTGGATACGTTACCCGATGGTTCGTTTATCGAATCGACGTCGTCGAGCTGTGTTAAGGGACTTATAGGTAGTTTTATACGCCTACAGATTCGGACAAGATTACCTTTAGAAGATGAAGAATCGGATGCCTGCTCTGCGGTCGCATCAGATAATACAGTATCCAGCGAGGGATAACCCCACGAGTCACTTATGATAAGTGCGGAACAAGTGGCCAAGATGCTCGAAGAAGCTATGGCTAAACAACAGGAGAGCTTCAGGTTCAAAATGCAGATGGCCATGCAGAATATGAGAGAAATGCATGACCAACAAATCTAAGCACTGACAAACCAGCAAGGCGAACCAAGTCGTCGTAACCAGGTTAATCAGGAAGATGAGGACACACATGCGAATGAAGCTCATAATACCAATAATCCTCCCGTCAATGCAGGGGGTGGTAACGAGAATGCTAACGAAAATACAGGTGAAAGCTTGAAGATTAAAAACCTCGAGAGCAAAATCAATACGTTGATTTCCGCTCAAGAGACGAAGAAGACGGACATTCCTTGTCCATACCCAAGAGAATGGGAATCAATCCCATATCCGGCGAAGTTCAATCTAATTAACTTCACACCGTTTGATGGGAAGGGTTCACCCACTCAGCATTTGATTTACTTCAAATCACACCTGGGGGTTATCTCTGGTAATGAGCCTCTGATGGTACGGTCCTTTGTGGGCACTCTTCGTGGAGCCGCCTTCGATTGGTATCGCCGCCTCAAGCCAGGAAGCGTGAATAGCTGGGACGACATGGAGACCAAATTCCTCACCAACTTCTTCGATGACAACACCGAGATATCCATCGGGTCGTTGCTTGACGAGAAACAAAAAGACGGGGAATTAGTTGATACCTTCGTCAAAAGGTTTCGGAACAAGGCGATGAACTGTCGGGACCCGATCACTGAGGAATTCATTCTCCAGACTTGCCACAACAACCTCGCATTGGACGTGTTGGAAGCAATGGGGACAGCACCGTCCAAAACATGGAAGGATTTGAAGGTTCGAGGAGAGCAAGCCGAGCGATTCCTCAGAAGGAAGAAGGCGGAAAGAGGCCAACAGGCGACGAATGCTCCAGCACATAATTTCGTCCCACGGGGGAAAGGTAAGGCACATGCTAATGCAGTTGACGCTAATCAAACTTTCTAATTGCAACCTCAGCAACAGACGCAGCAACAAGCACCACAACAATCGCAGTCGCAATGGCGACAATGGCCTCACAAGCAGAAATCTTCGGAGCCAAGATTTCCTAAAGTGTACTCCTTCAAAGATGATGAAGTTCCCGTCATCTTTAAGTACCTGTTGGAGAATAACAAAATCCAGCTGCCGGCAATCGTGGATCAAGAAGGGGCCAGCAAAGTGACGGATCCGAAGTATTACGCATACCATAGAGCGGTCCATCACCCTACAAGGTCATGCTACTATCTCAAGGATAAGATCCAGGCGTTAATTGATGTAGGCGTCATAACCCCGAAGCCGCCCAAGAATGTAGGAGGAAATGCAGTATCAATTAGCTTTAGATCAGTACCCACAGCATGGTTTGAACCAAAACGCATCACCAAAGTAGGAATGAAGACGATAAATGACGACCCATACGGTCAACGCCAAAAAGGACTTGTGCCACACACAGCCCTAAACGACAAAATCCTCTGGGTCCATCCTGATCTTATTGAAGATGAGCAGTGGGCGACTTCCTCGACCAGAAAGGGTAAAGGCAAGTCCTGCAATGCTACTTCTGCGATCTTCGAAGAGGATGGTGATGAAGCTCCTACCTTCCCGCTCTCCGAAGAAGAACAAGAAGTTTTTGCCACTAGAAGCGGAAATCAGTATCACTTCAACTATCCATCACCTAGTGATCAGTTAGCTGAGCAGGGGGTGACAAAACTGGGACCCGCCAAAACGCTCGACGAAAGTCGGTTGATAAACAGAAAGAAAAGAAGTCCCAGGAGGTTCAGAATCCAAGGTAGTCTCGTTTCAATCGTCCGATTGGAAGAGATAAACCGGAGAGCTCGAACACTCCGCGCATCTTCAATATCATGGCTCAACTAGCTAACATTCCAGCGCGGATAACATTGTATGAGTTGCTACGGTTGTCTAAAGAAACTAGGGAAGCCTTGCAAGAAGCCTTGGCCAATTCAGAAGTGTTCCTTACTCAGATCAAGCTGATACCTGAAGAGCCAGAACTGTTAATTCAACACTACAATATAGCGGCTAAAAACCTTCCCTGCATTACCTTCACCAAAGAGGATATGCAGACGAAGTATTCGAACCATGATCGACCCCTATATTTCATTGGGTACATTGGCTCCAGCGAAGTCAACCGAATCCAGGTGGATCCGGGTTTCGCTGTGAGTATTATGCCGCTTTGCTTGATGCATAGCCTTGGCATTCCAGTGAGTAAGTTGGCGTCCACAGGCACAGTTATCTACGGATTCAACACTAGTGGGTCAAGACCCTTGGGCAAGATCCGGATAAAATGTCAAATGGGTGACTTGAAGACGGAAGTCACATGTTATGTGATTGATGCCGAGACTTCATATAACTTACTATTGGGTCGACCTTGGATCCATAGTAACGTTATAATTCCCTCCACTCTCCATCAGTGTTTGAAATATGTCGACACTGATAATAAGGTTAGGACGGTGGTCGCGGATAAGCAACCATTCAAAGGGTTTGAGAATTATTTCACTGATTCTCTCCTTTATGATAACGAATCCAATACTGAATCATCGGCCCATGGCATGGACAGCGGAGAAGAAGCTGATACCGAAGCCGGACTTGATTACAATGGAGGTTTTGTTTTAAATAACATTGTACCCTTTGTAATCAATCTTGACGATGAAAAATCGTCAGATGGCAGTTGTAACTGGCAACTTGCTAATAATGAAATAAATGATGATTTAGAGTACTCACTGTCTCTTGATGATGTGATAAAGGGATTGTATGATAATCCAGATTTATATACGCCGCTTCGATCGTCCTATGTAACAAAGAAACACTTCCAGCATTCTTTCGGAACAATCCTGATCGTCCCTGCCCAAATAGGAGGCGAAACTGCCAAAATAGGAGGCGAAAAAGAAGTGATTTACGAAAAAGGAGAGAGTTTTCCATTACCAGATCATTTCTTAAGGGAATATGAGAATGATGACAAACCTGGTCGACATTTATCTAAGTATAGTCCGGAAGCGCGCAAGCTCATGGAAAAACATGGATATGATTTCACACTTGGAGAAGGTTTATACTTCGATCGAGGTTCCCGTATTCCAGCCAAAGCGGCATATGTACCAAAAGGGAAACCGGATGATTATTATAAATTCAGACGAGGATTAGGGTATGTCTCTTCTTCAGAAGACGAATGTTGCTAGTTAATCAATAACCAATCATCTGGGCAATATAAAGATGGGTACTCGTCAGATTCCTCGGAATGGGATTCCGATACAAGTCTGGGGTGAGTATTCAAAGCCCTGATGACGAACATGACTACAGCTGATCCGTCCACAATGGAGGATGACGATCAAATGCCAACATGGGAAGACCCATGGGTTCATCACCTGAACATGCAGTATGGTGATAGGTTTGAACAGAGGGAACCCCCACTGAAGATAAAATAGTCCAAATTAACATGGGTGACGAGGCCAACCCAAAGCCTATATTCATCGGCGATAGTCTTCCCCCAAATGAGAAGGAGGAATTAATTGCTCTCATCAGGGAATATATTGACGTCTTCGATTGGAACTATGAAGACATGCCAAGGCTCGACCCTAATGTGGCAATGCACCGCCTCGATATCAAGTCGGATGTCAAACCTGTCAAACAACAGCAAAGACGATTTTGTCCGCAGATTATAGAAGCCATTGAGACAGAGGTTAAGAAATTGATCGACTCAGGATTTATCCGAGAGGAGCAACATCCAGACTGGCTAGCCAATATTGTTCCCGTTATGAAGAAGAATGGTAAAATCAGGATTTGCATCGACTTCAGGGACCTGAATGCGGCATGTCCAAAAGATGACTTTCCTCTCCCAATCACGGACGTCATCATCGATAATACGTGTGGATTTGAGAGAATGTCTTTTATGGATGGCTTTTCAGGATATAACCAGATCAAGATGCACCCGGATGACGAGAAGCATACAGCGTTCAGAACGCCCCTCGGTGTCTTTTGCTACACGATGATGCCTTTCGGTCTAAAGAATGCAGGCGCCACGTACCAACGAGCAATGACTAAGATTTTCCAAGAACATCTCAGGAAAACAGTCGAGTGCTACGTTGATGATTTGGTTGTGAAAAGCCGTAACAAAGAAGATCACATCAAGGATTTGAAGACGATGTTCGATCTTATGCGGAGTCATCAATTGAAGATGAACCCCACTAAATCCTTCCTTGGAATGTCCAGCAGAAAATTCCTTGGATTCGTCATCACCACTAAAGGTATACATATCGATCCCGATAAGGTGAAGGTGATACATGAACTGCAACCCCTAGAAATCTAAGAGAACTCAGATGATTGCAAGGGCGTTTAGCTTACATCCGGCAGTTCATCTCAAATCTTTCTGGGAAGTGCCAACCATTCTCTAAGCTAAACAAGAAAGGTGTATCATTTATTTGGGACGACGCGTGCCAAAAAGCACTCGAAGATATCAAAACATATCTGACGAATCCTCCTGTTCTCGTTGCACCGAAATCAAGTAAACCGTTCTTGATTTACCTCAAGGTGATGAACCACTCGATAAGTGCTTTATTAGCACAAGACGATGATAATGGTCACGAACAGGTAGTCTATTACCTAAGTCGGACCTTGGTAGGCGCCGAGTCTTGATATCCGATGATTGAGAAAGAATGCATCGCGTTGGTATTCGCAATGCAAAAGATGCGACATTACTTGGTTGGACAGACGATTTACGTCATTTCTAACGTTAATCCAGTATGGGTATTTATGATGCAACTGGCCTCTATGAATTGGCGGTTAGCGAAGTGGGCCTTTCTCTTGTCTCAATATGATTTGCACTTCAAACAGCCGAAGTCTATCAAAGGACAAGCGATTTGTGATCTTTTGGCGGCAAACCCGACAACGGATACGGTAGAAGTATATGATGACTTGCCGGATGAAACCCACGAGGTTAACACTATATCGCACCAACATGTATGACAATTATACTTCGATGGTGCTTCAAGAGCAGTTAATGTGGCAGTAACCCCCGGATGTTCTAAAGTCTCCTCCGGAGTTGGAGTTGTCTTAGTTTCCCCGGGGAAACATGTGATGCCTCGGGCTTATTCACTGACTGATCCATGTTCCAATAACGTAGCCGAATACTACGTGCTTCTCATTGGACTCAGTTTCGCCAAGGAGCTGGGGGTCGAATATCTTGAAGCTTTTGAGGATTCTCAATTGATAGTCAACCAAGTCCGTGGAGAGTATGAAGTCAGGAACCAAGACCTGATCCCGTACCACCAGGAGGCCATCAAAATGACAGATTCTTTTGAAGAATTCTTTATTGAATACATCCCTCGTCTCCAGAACGCTTATGCGGATGCACTGGCAGCACTAGCGGTTTTACTTGCGCAGCCTCCCGAAACTGAACTGCTAATCACGGTAAGATCATCAACTCTGCATACCCATATACAATATGGATATCGAAGAGGAAGATGATAGAAACATAAGCGCCAAGGAGGTGAACTCAACTCAAATTGAGTCTGAGTCCCGAGATTGGCGTTTTCCTATCATTGACTACGTCCAATACGGTATTTTGCCAGAGGATATAAAAGAAAGGGAATCAATCCGCCGAAGAGCACCAAGATTCTTCTATAATACCGAGACTCATACATTATACCGTCGAGGGTACGATGGTTTGTTACTCCGATGCCTTTCGAACAAAGAAGCAGAAGAAGTTCTTAAGGAAGCACACGAAGGAGAATGTGGTGCGCATCAGCCCGGTCCCAAGCTGTATGATCGCATCAGGAGAATGGGATATTTTTGGCCAACAATGGTTCATGATGCAATCAAATACGCTCGAGAATGTCATGCCTGTCAATTACATGCAAATTATATGCACCAACCACCGGAGAGTTTACACACGTCAACCACGTCTTGGCCGTTCGAAACATGGGGTATGGACATTGTCGGTCCTATTTTTCCCCCTTCAGTCAAAGGCGATCGATTTATTCTCGCAATCACGGATTACTTTTCAAAGTGGGCTGAAGCGATTTCGCTTAGAGAAGTGAAGACGAACAACGTCATTAATTTCATCAAACATCATGTCATATACTGACACGGTGTGCCAAGACGGATCATTCATGACAACGGTCCACAGTTCATAAGCAACGCCTTCGTCAGGTTTTGTGACAAGTTCAAAATTCAAGATATTTCGTCAACAGCTCATTGTCCCGTCTCGAATGGATTAGCTGAGACTTTTAACAAGACGGTCATCAAGATCCTGTCAAAGATCGTGAAGACCAATAAACGAGACTGGGACGATAAACTCGGTGAAGCACTCTGGGCTTATCGTACCACCATACGCACACCTACAGGAGCTACCCCATATTCGTTGGTATACGGATGTAAAGCTGTGCTACCATTGGAAATCCAAATCCCATCCCTTCGGATCGCTCTCGTAACTGAGATGACGACAGAAGAACAACATCAGAAACAAGAACTCGAAATGTTGGATGAAAAGCACTTGGAAGCTCAACAACACATTGAGCTTTATCAAGCCAGAATATCTAGGGCTTTTAATAAAAAAGTCCGACAGAGAAGCTTCAAGGAAGGAGATCTGGTCCTCGCTGCTCGCCGACCGATAATCCTCAACTCCAAGAAGTAAGGTAAATTTGAACCCAAATGGGAAGGACCGTTTGTGATAGACACAGTCTACTCAAATGGCGCATATCGCCTGATTACTCAAGAGGGCGTCAGGCAATTAATGCCAATAAATAGGAAGTTCCTGAAAAAGTACTATCTCTAGTACATTCAGGATAACCCATTTACCGGGAAGTTCCTTGAAGAATATTACACTTAATATTCTAGAGGATAACCCAAAATCATTTTCACCACCAAAATCCCTCATTGATCAATTTCAATTGACAGTGAGTCCACCAAAAGTGTCTTTCTGGCCCAAGCCACCAACAAATTCCCCTCTTGATTCTTTCCACGAACAAGCACTAGTAGAAAATGGGGTTTTACCTACGGAACAATAGCTACGGACTTTTCTGTCGCTATAAAGTAACATATAACGACGGAAAATGCCGTTGCTATTTTTCCGTAGCTAAAACCATTTTAGCGACGGATTTATTCCATAATAGCGATGGATATAGTCTGTCGCTAAATTATATTACGACGACAATTTAGGTGGTCGCTAAATATAGTTATAGCGACGGAATTTCCGTCGCTCAAAAGTTTTTTAGCGACGGAAATTCCGTCGCTAAAGATAATTAACAAGAAAAAATTTTGGGCGCGGGCGCCCAAATTTTTTGGGAAGCCCGCGCCCGAAATTAATAGCTCC
>BQKN01056387.1:0-13138 GCA_022839385.1 Asparagus kiusianus
GCAGCAACTTCGATCGGATCGTCCAAGGGAAGCAGACTCGGCACGAGCACCGAGCGAGGCGTCCTATCGCTACCGAGGAACCCACGTTAAACAAGGAGGGCATTCCCTCCGCTTCTGTTGTAAACGTTTGATTATTAGTTTGTAATAAGCTTTCTTATAAATACAAATGAAGTTCCCTGTTTTCGGGAGATCAAAATTTACACCTACAGAAGATGGCGACCACAGTGGGAGAATCCGTTCATTCAGATGAATTGGTGGTGGCGCAGTCTGACGGAGTTGCTGCAGGGACTACTGTTGAGTCCCTGGTAATCAAGTTCGAGGGGTACTTGCAATCATCCTCCTCTAGCGGCAATGCATCTCGCAAGTGCGGCAGAGTCGTGCGGGTGACCCAGCCCCAAGAGGCCGAGGCAACCAAGCCTGAGGGATCTACCCAAGCCGAGGCAGGGGGTTCTTTTCCCCCCGAACTAGTTGAGGCCGAGCCGAGATTCGAGAATGCAGGTCTAGGGGCTGCTGGATGGGTCGATGAACGATCCTCGCAGACCCCTGTGCAAGAGGAATCAACCATCCGTGTCGACGCAGACCACGCCTCCGCCGTCGACATGAACGCTCCTCGTTCAAAAAGATCCAAACAGCGGCGACGAAAAACTCTCGCTCGTCTCGAGGCACAATCCCTCATCCCCCACGACAGCCTGAATTATTATTCAGGCTTGAGAGGAATCAACTTCTTGAGTCAGGTTCCCGGTTTCGGCGAACCGCTCAAATCAGGCGAGCCTACCAGTTTAGGCGAGCCCATCTCTTTGAGCCAGGTTCCCAGTTTTGGCGAACCGCTCAAATCAGGCGAGCCTAACGGTTTAGGCGAGCCCAACCTCTTGAGCCAGGTTTCCATTTTTGGCGAACCGCTCAAATCGGGCGAACCTAGCAGTTTAGGCGAGCCCCACTCTGTGAGCAAGGTGCTCGATTTTGGCGAACCAAGGGCACCTGGCCAACTCTGCAGTTCAAGAGGGTTTCGTCAAACAAGCGGACTTCACCAAGCTCGCCTGACGGCCCGAGATCGCCAGAAAGGCGAAGCAACAGCTCGTCAGATAGGCACAGGCATACTGTACCAATCTCGCCTGACGAGCGAACCTCGCCAACACGCTCACGCCCAAATGGGGGTGGCCACTCCGTTTGCCTGCACGGGTCTGACGTCCGTCTCTGACTACGACGACGACGATTGATCGGCAACGGCAACATCGCAGACTTCAAGCTCAATTCGAGGCAGGCACGCGAGTGTGCACATGACCGACATCCCTGATGAGATGTCCAGAAGACTCAATGAGCAACAAGCAACCATCGACTCCCTGAAGGAGATGTTGGAGCAGCTCCTGAGCGAGAAGAAGAGGAAGAGAGAGAGGACTTCGCGGGCTTCACATAAATCCTTGAAGCACAAAGAGCGCCTCCCTACCCCTTCTCACTCCTCATCCGAGTCATCTAGAGGAGCGTCATTTTCGGGCCGTAACCCGAGAGACAAGAGGTTTGACGATCTCCAAAGTCAACTCGACGCCTTAAAGCTCCAGAAGCATGTGAACAAGCTGGGGGTTGTCAGACCGTATCCAATTGAATGGGATGCAGTCTCCTACCCGGCAAAGTTCGAGCCGCTGGACCTCCTGCAGTTCAATGGCAAGGGTTCTCCTACCCAGCACATTTTCTACTTCCAGGCGCAAACTGGACACATAGTGGGAAACGATCCCATTATGACGCGACTGTTCATTGGTACCTTCAAGGGGGTCGCTTTTGAATGGTTTCGCAGATTGGAGCCTGGGTCCATCTCCTGCTGGAAGGACATGGAAAGACTCTTCATGGCCAGATTCTTCGACGATGACACAGAAGTATCTATGGCCACCCTGCTAACTGTGAAGCAGAGGAAGACAGAGTCTGTGAACAGCTTTGTTAAGAGATTCAGAAACCGATCGCTACATTCCCGCGAACGAATTTCTGAGGCCACCCTCATCGAGATGTGCCGGAACAATCTCTCCATCGGCGTTCTGTCCAATATGGGCGCTGTTGAGGCTCGCTCATGGAAAGACTTACTCCGCCAAGGAGAACAAGTCGAGAGCATGCTCAAGCTATTGGACGACGAAGAGCCGCATGAATTTCGAGGAGATGATGACCAAGATGCCTTGGAAGTGGAGATCGATCCCTCATATCCTCCAAATTTCCCCCGTTGATCCTCTTCAATAGGACGGCGGGCCCACATAGTCGCTCCAATCGCGACAATCTTGTTAAGTTAACACTATACCTCTGACAATCTCCCGTCGATCCTCTTCAATAGGACGGCGGGCCTACAAAACTATCACGTTAACAATCACCTCTGATAGTTCTCCTTCACTCCAACTGGTGCATGAGTTTAAACTGCTCCCTTAACACTCCGATAAGTACACGAGTATAAACTGCTTCTTCTAATCCTCCAACTGGTATAAGAGGTTAAACTATTCCCTACACTCTACTCTTTGAGCCAGGTTCCCAGTTTCGGCGAACCGCTCAAATCAGGCGAGCCTAACAGTTTAGGCGAGCTCCACTTCTTGAGTCAGGTTCCCAGTTTCGACGAACCGCTCAAATCAGGCGAGCCTAACAGTTTAGACGAGCTCCACTTCTTGAGCCAGGTTCCTAGTTTCGGCGAACCGCTCAAATCAGGCGAGCCTAGCAGTTTAGGCGAGCTCCACTTCTCGAGCCGGGTTCCCAGTACGAACGAACCGCTCAAATCCGTCAGCCTAACAGTTTAGGCGAGCGCCGCTTCTTGAGCCAGGTTCCCGGTCATGGCGAACCGCTCAAAACAGGCGAGACTATCAGTTCAGGTGGGCTGCATCCACCACCCACTTGGTCAAACCTTCAGATAGTTAGGACCAAAAGCCACAATCCCCTGCCAATTCTCTTCAATAGGATGGCGGGACCCCCAAATCTGTCACGTTAACAGTCACCTCTGACAAACCAACTTGCCAGTCCTCTTCAATAGGATGGTAAGTCCACAGGGTTGCTCAAATCGCAACAAACTCCCACTGTCACGTTAACACTATACCTCTGACAAAATCAACTTACCAATCCTCTTCAAAAGGATGGTAGGTCCTCAAAGTCGCTCCGATCGCGGCAATTCCTATCACGTTAACAATTACCTCTGATAGCCGACACCGTCATTCCCGCAAATGACGTTGGCCGATCAGTCGTCATACTCATACGTCCCTGAACGATTTGATTCTCCCAGCACCGTCTTTCCCATAAAAGGCGTTGTTGTTTGATAGTGGCCTACCATGCGATGTGCTACTATCTTAGGGTTCGTCTTTGCCTCAAGAGAAGACAGATTGGGTTCGTCTTTGTCCCAAGAAAAGACAGATTGGGTTCGTCTCTGGCCCCAAGAGAAGACAAGCTTCTCCTCTTGACTCCAACGGGTATATGAGTCTAAACTGCCCTCCTTTACTCCAACTGGTGCATGAGTCTAAACTGCTCCTACCCTCCGACTGGTATACGAGGTTAAACTACTCCCTACGCTCTTAATCCAAACGTCTCGAAAGGCTAAGGATAGAGGAGAAATTTTAGCATTGCGCCTAAAAGAAACTCCTCGACAACTTACCATGCTAAGGGCAAGAGCATGGCTAGTCCAACTCAAACGACGGTTGGTAAAGACAAATCAAGTCCGTTGATAGCTGAGGGTTTGCTCAAAATCCTAGAAGGCGATTACCAGCTGCGAGTGAAGAGGTCAACTTCACCGAGTTCGTTGGAGGGCTCCTCACTCCATCTGAGCAGTGATCACTTTACGGGTCTTCATATCCAAAGTGTTCCAGACCCCATGCGGCCTGATTCAGGTCTGAAAACTTTAGAGGGGGTTTTGTAGGCAATAAAAATTGCCTTTAATCCTTATCGAAGAAGTTCAGAACAAAACTGCTAAAACCTCGCCCGAAATAGCAAAAAGGAGAAAAACGCAGATATCTCCCAAACCGTAAGGAATTTGGCGAAACAGAGGAAGCGAACCAAAGCCTTTGGCTTGGTTCGGATGGCCTCGTCTCGTCGAGATAGGCGATTTTCATATGTAATTCGTCCAAATCCAACTTACGGTTTGAAAGTTACGGCCTATTCTTCGATCCATGCTCTAGAGCTCGCCTAACGGCTTGAAGCTCGCCTGCAGATCCAGATCCGCCTGCAGACTCCAGATCCGCCTGCAGATTCCAGATCCGCCTACAGCCTCAGATCTGCCTGCAGCCCCAAATCCGCCTGCAGACCCCAGATCTGCCTGCAGCTCCAGATCTGCCTGCAAACTCAGATCCGCCTGCAGACCCAAGTCTGCCTGCAGCCTCAGATCCGCCTGTAGACCCCAGATCCGCCCGCATACCCCAATCCGCCTGCAGACCCAGATCTGCCTGCAGTCCCCAGCTTTACTTGTACTTGCAAATCGGCCTGCAGTCCCAAGATCGCCTGCAGACCTAAGTCAAGCTGCAGACTCGCCAGCTCATCGTCAACTACCCACTTGGAGTATGGGAACAGTCACATCAGTGGTCAGATCCTCTGTTTCGAGGGAGGAAGCATGGCGTTCCTCACCTAAGTACTAGGTACAGCCAGGGACAACTACAAGAATAGGGCGGCTGGCTCCCTCACCTCTACCAGTGGTCAAATCCCACAAATCAAGGGATGGCCCATGCCATCCCTTGCCTATTTAAAACCCACCTTCAGCCAGCATGGAGGAGAAGGTGGAGGTCTGCCTAGTTGGAAGAGATTGGCTGTTGCATATTCTGCTGGCTAATCTCCCAAAGGTTGAACCTTAGTTCTTTTACTAAAGGCTCCCTCATTTGAAGAGACTCGTCGGAACTCTCTGACTTGAGGCTCTCGGGTAGACTCGAACCCCTTTACATCGGACCTTCTACTGCGTACTGAAGCTCCAGCAGCAACTTCGATCGGATCGTCCAAGGGAAGCAGACTCGGCACGAGTACCGAGCGAGGCGTCCTATCGCTACCGAGGAACCCACGTTAAACAAGGAGGGCATTCCCTCCGCTTCTGTTGTAAACGTTTGATTATTAGTTTGTAATAAGCTTTCTTATAAATACAAACGAAGTTCCCTGTTTTCGGGAGATCAAAATTTACACCTACACCAACCTGGACCCAAGCTCTGAGACTACTTGCAAAGAATCGGCTACTATTAACCCAAAATGGTCAACGACGTTGTCGCTTATACCAAGAGTTGCCACGCGTATCAAATTCATGCTAATTACAAGCACAAACCACCCGAAGACCTACATCTGATAGCAACTTCATGGCTGTTTGAAACTGTAGGTTGTCTAAAAATCACAATAGATAGCTGATTCTTCATCAAACGCCGATGATGGAGGTTACAATCTGACGACTTCCAGAATGTTACAATTTGAAGATTTTCACGTAGATCGATGAAGGTTATAATCTGACGATATTCACGACAACCGATGAAAGCTCTAATCAAGAGCCTTCATAATCAACATCGGGAGTTACAATTTAACAACTCTCATATTTTTAAGGAGCCAAGATGAAGATTACAAGATGGTGATCTTTGCAACGTTCTAGCAAAAGAGACTACAAATCGACGGTCTCTTCAAGTTCAGATGCGGAGCTCACCTATGCGTCCCAGATTCAAAATGCATAGCTCGTGGCCATGTTCCAAACTCCCAGAACAAAACGCGGAGGTCCTCCCCGTGTGTCAACACCAAAACACGGAGGTCCTCCCCGTGTGTCAGCAACAAAACGCTAGAGTCGGACATGTGTTGCAACACCAAAACGCGGAGGTCCTCCTCGCGTGTCAACATCAAAACGCCGGAGTCGGACCTGCGTTGCAACATCAAAACGCGGGGGTCAGACCTATGTTTTTTGTGTTTGGCTGGTTCAAACAGAACCTATATGGTTTTAAAACTGTATCTCCACTTAATGGGGTCGGTTACACCCCATTATGGAGAGATTTTAGAGGGGATTGCACCCCTTAAACTCTTGAACAGTTCCAAAACTATTTCCCATGATTTGGAGGCGGCTACACCCCACTTAGGAGTGATTTAAGGGGTAGTTATACCCCCTTAATCCCCTATAAATAAGAAGAAACTTAACTGAATTAAAGGTTGGAACTTCTTGGCTCGGGTTGACCCTTCGGCTTGGCAGTAATAGGAGAGATCCTTAGGCGAGCTTTTGAGGAGATTGGCATCATCCTCCAACAAAGATCATCTTCAACTTCGACAACAGAGAGCCATCATCCTTGGCTTATAATCAACCTTCGGTTAAATTAACTCTTTCATAGAGTTTTAAACTCGTTCAGAGTTATCAACTCATCAAGAGTTTCAAACTTACCACGCAAGTTCTCCACAGCGTCAAATCGTGAGGAGAAGACATTGTTCCAGTAAATCAAGACATTCGGATCGTCAACGGAGAGCAAATTTGACGCAAGCATTCGAAGGAGGCACTCTATCACTACCAAGAAGAACCCAGTTTTAAACAAAGGGGAGAATCTAGATCATTCTCTTCTCTTTTGTAGTCAGGAAATCCAATTATAACTGAGATTAAAGGAATACAAATCGATTATTCTTTCGTTTCTTTTACTATAAATTTTCCAACAAACAGAAACATGGGAGGTGGATATCGTCAGACCGATATCTTCTCCATCAGCTAAAGGTCATTGCTTCATCCTTGCGATAACTGACTACTTCTCCAACTGGACCAAAGCCGTGTCCTTGAGAAAAGTCAAGACCAGTGATATAATCAAGTTCATCAAGAATCACGTCATCTACCGATACGGTGTCTCGAGATGCATCATTCATGATAACGGATCACAATTCGTGAGCCAGGCCTTCACCCGATTCTGTGACAAATTTAGAATACAGAACCTGGCGTCCACAACTTATAATCCCTCAGCAAACAAATTATCTGAGGCTTTCAACAAGACGATCATCAAGATCTTGACCAAGCTGACCTCCAATAGCAAGTGCGACTAGGATGAGAAGCTAGGTGAAAGCTTATGGGCGTATCAGACTATGGTTCGTACACCGACCGACACCATACCATACTAATTGGTATACGATTGTGAAGCCGTGTTACCACTCAAAATTCAAATTCCATCCCTACGCATTGCACTTACAACAGGGATGATAACTAAAGAAAGCCATCAATGACATCTCGTAAAATTAGAGGCGTTAGATGAAAAGCGGTTTGAAGCTTAGCAGCACATTGAGTTCTATCAAGCCCGAATCTTCAAGGCTTTCGACAAGAATGTCAAACACAGATCCTTTAAGGAGGGAGAGCTTGTCCTCGTAGTTTGGTGACCCGTGATCCTCAACTCTAAGAATAAAGGCAAATTCTAACCTAAATGGGTAGGTCTATTTGTAATAGAAACAGTCTATTCAAATAGAGCCTATCGTCTCGTCGAACCGAACGGTGACAAAATTTCGATGCCTATTAATGATAAATTCCTAAAGAAGTACTATCATTAGTCTTCTTCCAACCTCTTCATATACCCCGACAAGTACATGAGTATAAACTGCTTTTTCATTTACTCCGATAAGTATACGAGTATAAACTGCTCCTTACCTCCAACTGGTGCACGAGATTAAACTGCTCCCTTACTCCGACAAGTATACTAGTATAAACTACTCCTTACCTCTAACTGGTATACAAGGCTAAACTGCTCTCTTACTCTGACAAGTATATGAGTATAAACTGCCCCTTACCTCCAACTGGTGCACGAGGCTAAACTACTCCCTTACTCTAACAAGTATACAAGTATAAACTGCTCCTTACCTCTAACTAGTGCACGAGGCTAAATTGCTCTCTTACTCCGACAAGTATATGAGTATAAATTGTTCCTTACCTTTAAAGGGAAGTTCCTAAAGAATATTCGTAAGGATAACCCGACAACCTCTAACTAGTATATGAGGCTAAACTGCTCCCTTACTCCGACAAGTATACGAGTATAAACTGCTTCTTACCTTCAACTGGTGCATGAGGCTAAACTGCTCCTTTACTCTGACAAGTATATGAGTATAAACTGATCCTTACCTCCAACTGATATACGAGTTAAACTATTCCCTACCTTTGACGAGAAATTCTTAGAGAATACTATACATAATATTCTTAAGGATACCCGGAATAAGTTGATTATTCTAGATGAAAACCAACCATCCGGGTAATCCACTCTTAATCATGAAAAAATGATTAAGAATCTCCCACTGTAGCTGTTTGATCATATCCAAAATGATTAAAACCCTCCAACTAGTGCATGAGGTTAAAATGCTCCCACATCCCCCACCTAGTCAAACCTTCTTACAGTTAAGACCAAAGCCAAGTTCTCTTACCAATCCTTTCTAATAAGATGGCAGTCCTTAAAACTATCAAGTTAACTTCCACCTCTGATAGTCATTTCTCCATTAGTCTCGTTCAACTGGATGATGGACCTTATAAAACTATCAAATTGACTATTACATCTAATGGTCTCCTCTAAATTTCCCCGTCGATCCTCTCCAATAGGATGATGGGACCACTCCCACTATCATATTAACAACCATCTCTGACAAAATTAACTTACCAATCCTCTTTAATAGGGTGGTAAGTCCTTAAAGTCGCTCTAATCATGATAATCCAATTTCCCTACCAATCCTCTTCAATAGGATGGTAGGTCCTCAAAGTTGCTCTGATCGTGACAATCCTATCAGGTTAACAATCACCTCTGATAGCTGACACTATCATTCCCACAAATGGCGTTGTCTGATCAGTCATCACACTTATACGTCTCTGAACAACCTGATCTATTATAAGCGTTCCAATATCCTTAGAACAATCGATAGGTAGCAGCCTATCATGCGATAGCTCCTAAAACAATCAATCGTCACTCCTACGTCCCGGAACGATTTGATTCCCCCAACATCATCATTCCCGTAAATAACGTTGTTCGTCGATATCGGCCTACCAAGCAATGTGCTATATCGACCCCTTATTCCGAACATAACCTACCAAATGGTGAGTTTTTATTCAGATCCTATCTTGGTCACACATGATGACCATCCACATTGGGCTAAGTTGATATACTTAACGACACATCTCAACCTAATTACGACTTAACAGTCATAATTAACTCAACCCGACACCTCAAACAGCTAAGGGTAGGAAAAAATTTTTAGCATTAAGTCTAAAAGAAACTTTCCTATAACTCATCATACTGAGGAGAATAGTATGGCTAGCCCGATTCAAACGATAATTGATAAATGCAAATAAAAAACGTTGACATCTGAGGGTTTGTTAAAAATCCTAAGAGGGACAAGAGAAAAGGAGTATATGCGCAGGAGATTGGACAACAAAAGCATAAACTTAATTCATAAGCTGATTTTTAGATAATACATTCGAACAAAGTTATGACAATACATTCAAAACATAGAGACGTCTCAAAGTCAACCCTATCGAGCTTAATCCAGCAAACTAAAGGATGCGAGCTCGGCCTTGTTTGGTGGAAAATTTGAAGTAAAAGAAATGAAAGAAAAATTGATTTGTATTCTCTCAAAATCGATTACAATTTGGATTCCGATTACAAAAGAGAGGAGAATGAATTTGATTCTCCCCTTTGTTTAAGACTGGGTTCTTCACGGTGGCGATGGAGTGCCTCCCTCGAATGCTCACGTCGAGTTTGCTCTCCGTTGACGATCCGAATGTCTTGATTCACTGGAACGATATCTCCTCCTCACGATTTGACGTTGTGGAGGACTTGCGTGGCAAGTTTTAGAACTCTGAACGAGTTTGAAACTCTATCAAAGAGTTGATTTAACCGAAAGTCGGTTATAAGCCAAGGATGAAGAAGCTCCTCGTTGCTGATCTCCAAAGCTCCAGTAATTCCCCCCCTAAGATCTCTTCTTTACTGCTCAAGAGAAGGATGAAGGATCCAACCTCAAAAATCCAACCAGAGGAGCCCCTGAACTAAGCTGATTTCTTAGTTATTTATAGGGGATTAAGGGGTGTAACCGCCCCCTTAATTCGCTCCTAAGTGGGGCTAATGGGATGTAACCGCCCCTTAAATCACTCCTGAGTGGAGTTGTGATCCCCTCAAATCGAGGGAAATGATTTTGAAACCGTTCAGCTCATGTTTGAACGAGTCAAATGCAAAATCCGCATTCTGGCATGAATTCTGCATTTAAACACAGCGTCTGAAGGCTCAAACGCAGTGTCTGAAAGCTCGGATGCATCGGCTGGAAGCTGCGTCTGGCACCGGGTGAAGCTACGTTTGGCGGCGATTAGAGCTGCGTTGGGAGCGATTGGAGCTGCGTTTGGCAGCGGTATAGAGCTGCGTTAGGCAGCGCTTGGAGCTGCGTTGGGCAGCGCTTGGAGCTGCGTTGGGCAGCGCTTGGAGCTACGTTTGGCAGCGGTATAGAGCTGCGTTTGGCAGCGGTATAGAGCTGTGTTGGCAGCGCTTGGAGCTGCGTTGGGCAGCGGTTGGAGCTACGTTGAGCTGCGTTCGTGGCTATGAACGCGGTGCGTCTTGATGCTGGTGTGCGGGGAGGACTTCCGCAGCTTGATTTGAAGAGACCGTCGATTTGTAGTCTCTTTCTATCGAAGCGTTGCAAAGATCGTCATTTTGTAATCTTTGCTTTAGCTCTTTGATATGTGGGAGTCGTCAGATTGTAACTCCCGATGTTGATTGTGAAGGCTATTTGATTAAAGCTTCCATCAGTTGTCGTAAAGGTCGTCAGATTGTAACCTTCAGCGATCTACGTGAAAGTCTTTAAATTGTAGCCTTCTGGAAATCGTCAAATTGTAACTTCCATCATCGGTGTTTGATGAGGAATCAGCTATCTATTGTGATTTTTAGACAGCCTACAGAACCCCCTCCAAAGTTTTTGAAAGTTCACGGTTGACTGGGACGAATTTTCGGAATACTTTGGATCTCAACTTTGATCTTAGAGCTGTTGATTCCTTGTAGTAAAGGATTTGTTCTCTGCACTTGCTTCGAAGGCATCTTGGTTGAAGGGATTTGCCACGTAGGACCTGTGTGAAGGTATGCGCCATAATCCTGCTTCTGGAATGTGGGGGTGGACCCTGCATTTTGAACTTGAGATGCGGGTCTCACCCTTGCATGTTGAAGTTGGAACACGGGTGTGACCTCGGTGTTCGGTTTTTGCACCGTGGGTCTGATCTTAACGTTTTGACTTAAGACATGGAAGCGGCTTCCGTGTATTTTTGACTAAGTCTTTGAGACTTGTCTTTGGCTCATCTGTTTTAAGTCTCGGCTCACATCCATTAAGCTGATGGGCCTGCAAACGTGCATAGGATTTTTGGCAAACCCTCAGCCATCAACGGATTTGATAAGCCTTTACTGACTACCGTTTGAGTCGGGCTAGCATGTGGATTGTCTAAGTCCGTTTCATATGTAACGTTGTGCTAAGAGAATGAACCCTCTTAGACTTGATGCTATGATTTCGAATACATAGACTTTGTCATTTTTACGGGAAAAGACTAACCGACAACGCGTGTTAGGCGTAGGCTTATCTCTAATTAGGGATCGAGATAAAGTCCCTCATGCGTGTGAGGCATGGATTTTGATGTCATTTTCACGGTAAAAGACTAACCGGCAACGCGTGTTAGGCGTAGACTTATCTCTAATTAGGGATCGAGATAAAGTCCCCCCATGCGTGTAAGGCATGGATTTTGGCGTTATTAATAACGACCTGCCACGATGTTGAATACGTGGGCTTTACCATTTTTACAGGAATGCGCTACCCAGCAGCATGTGTTAGATACTGACTTATCTCTATTTAGGGATTGAGATAAAGTCCCCCATGCATAAAAGGCATGGATTTTGGTGCTACGATATTGAATACGTAGGCTTTGTTGCTGTTTCTTCCTGTGTTACTTGAAACACTGAAAGAAAGTTGAAAACGCCAGAGGTGTAGTATTAACTTGGCATGAATTTTTACTTAGAATGAAATTCAGAAACTTTCTTTATTATCACTGGGATAATTCCAGAAAATCTTTAATCCACTGGGGATTTTATAATGAAAACTTGCTATTCTTGTTGAAAAAGGATTAATAAGTTCATTGGGGAGGTTTGACTGTTAGAGGTGTGATGTTAACCTAACAGTATTTTATGGGCCTATCGCTCTATTGAAGAGAGTCGATAAGTTTATTTGGTCTGGAATTTGTTGCGATCGGAGCAACTTTGTGGACTTATCATCCTATCGAAGAGGATTGATAAGTGGATTTTGTCAGAGGTGTGATGTTAACTTGACGAGAATTTGTTGCGATCGGAGCAACTTTGTAGACTTATCATCCTATTGACGAGGATTGATAAGTGGATTTTGTCAGAGGTGTGATGTTAACTTGATGGGAATTTGTTACGATCGGAGTAACTTTGTAAACTTATCATCCTATTGACGAGGATTGATAAGTGGATTTTGTCAGAGGTGTGATGTTAACTTGACGGGAATTTGTTGCGATCGGAGCAACTTTGTGGACTTATCGCTCTATTGAGGAGAGTCGATAAGTTGGTTTTTGTCAGAGGTGTGATGTTAACTAGACGGGAATTTGTTGCGATCGGAGCAACTTTGTGGACTTATCATCCTATTGAAGAAGATTGATAAGTAGATTTTGTCAGAGGTGTGATATTAACGTGACAGGAAGATGTTGCGATCAGGGCAACTTTGAGGACTTTTCATCCTATTGATGAGGATTGATAAGTAGATTGTCAGAGGTATGGTGTTAACGTGACAAGAATGTGTTGCGATTGGAGCAACTTTGTGGACTTATCATCCTATTGATGAGGATTGATAAGTAGATTGTCAGAGGTATGGTGTTAACGTGACGGAAATTTGTTGCAATCGGAGCAACTTTGTAGACTTATCATCCTATTGACGAGGATTGATAAGTGGATTGTCAGAGGTATGGTGTTAACGTGACAAGAATGTGTTGCGATTGGAGCAACTTTGTGGACTTATCATCCTATTGATGAGGATTGATAAGTAGATTGTCAGAGGTATGGTGTTAACGTGACAAGAGAATGTATACTTATGACTTGCACAAGATTTTGGGAATTAGTGTCTCGCTGGGGAGACTTGCTAGGTGAGTTCAGCATCAGAAGTGATGAAGACTTAGTGTTTTGCTGGGGAAGATTGCGATTTGAGCAATTTT
>BQKN01056404.1:0-10195 GCA_022839385.1 Asparagus kiusianus
AAAAGAGAACATCAATGAAAACAGCAACTTTTACCGGAAACAAGCTGGCGACCACAGTGGGAGCCACCGATCACGCTGCCGAGATCGGAGTGACGCAACCGGCCTTCAAGATCCGGGTGAATGAAGAGGTCGAATACGAGTTCGACCAGCAGAAGTTTGAAGAGTACCTCTCTTCCTCCTCCTCCAGATCCGCCTCTCCAAACGGGCACGGGAAGACTCCATCTCCCCGAAGGGCTCGCGGGATCTCCAACTCAAAGACCCAAGATCCCGTCGCTGTTGCTACACCCGCACCAAGCAACGACCCCGTGTCGATCAGCATGGTCGGTGTTTCAACTCCAGCTCTCTTTCCCTACACAAAGGCGATGGAAGATGCAACTCCAGTTCTGTCCAAGAGGGCCCGCCACAGACGTCGTCAACACCTCGCTCGACAACTAGCCAAGGCCAGGGAGTTAAAAGATGGGGTGCGCTACATGGAAGACTTGAAGTCAAGGCAGCGACGAGAGCAGCAACTCCGGACAACCCACTCCTCCTCCAAAACAGAAACGAATGAAGGGGTTGGTGCCAAAAGCCCGTCCACAAGCACGTGGGCGTGGTTGCCAAAGCCAGAACCAGTGCCTCAAACACTAGAAGGTGGAGTTGCCGCCCAAATTCCTTCAAAACCAGATCCGGTGCCTTCAATGGAGCCAGGTAAAAAAGGGGATCATTCAAAACCCAGCTTTCCTTTGAAGGGTCGCCTCGGTCCCTTATCAGTGAATCGAGGTAGAGTACCCATCAAGGAAAGACTGGGACCATTGAAAGGTCCCCAAGTTGCAAATCAGACTGGGGGTCGAATCAACTCCCCCAAGAAAGATGATAAAGGGGAAACCCCTATAACTGACCGCATCGGGTTGCGAGTCGAAGTAAAAAAGCCCGTTCAATTTCTATGTTCACAAAAACGTAAATTTGAACGGGCCACTTTTGAGAAGGCTAGCAAAGCAGCACATCCCCAAATGAAACCACGCTCATCTGATGAGGATGGTATCATACAGGGGAACACATGCCAACGCTCTATAGGTTGCTCCAGTTACCAAACTAACGAGCTGTACTATAGAGCTGGGGGTATGGAAAAAACCCGAAAAGAGTATGTGCAGGACACAAAGAAATTCAGAAGGGGATTATCCCAATACTTCAGCCCGGATCCGCCTGCCGAGGCATCCCCATACATGACGCGGTTGCGAACGGGAGCCATCAGCCGGAAGGACTACCGAAGGGTGCCAAAGAAGCTTTCTCTAGAAGAAGAGACGACGGATACTGATTCAAACTCTTGCCCAGCAGCAGCGTTTGATAACGCAGCTTCTAACATCGGGCAACCTTATGGATCGCTTATGATTAGGGCCAAACGGGTAAATAAGCTACTAGAAGAGGCCCTGGCTAAGCGAAAAAAGGGCTCCAAGTTTGAAGCGGAAATGGCTGTGCAACAAATGAGGGAGATGCACGACCAACAAGTCGCAAGGCTGACCATCCACCGAGGGGAACCAGTCTTCACCACCAGAAATGGGAGCGAGTACGGTCGACTGGCTGGGGCGGGAACGATTACAACCACACTCACATCTGTTGAGAGGACCCAACAGGAACCCCTACACCAAGATTTTCAAAACCCGATGCAGTCTCAAGTCAATCAGCAGATTGGAAGAGATAAACCGGGAAATTCAGATAATTCGTACCACTTCGATGTTATGACCCAGTTGGCTAACATGCCAGTGAAAGTAACTCTACAAGAGTTATCACAGCTTTCAAAAGGCACGAGAGAGACGTTCACCATTACTCCTGACCAACTCACTCAAATTGTTCAAGAAGCGCTAATCAAGCAGAAAGAAGAATTTGACGCTAAGATGGAGGCGGCCATGCAACAAATAAAAGAGTTGCAGGTTCAAGAACGTCAATTGGAGGCTAGTTGTTACACTATGCCAATCACGCCTATTCCAAATAGGACAAGGGACAACAGTCCGAATCTAGATATGGTCATCAAGACTGATTCACCCCTCGGCAACACTGGGGGTGGTATGACCTCGCCCCTCGGTAACACTGGGGGTGGTGTGACCTCGCCTTTCAATGACGCTGGGGGTGACTCAATTCCTTCTTCTCAACATCATTTGGCGAGAAGTGAAGAGAACCAGAGGGAGGTCAAACCTGTCACCTCCCCCGTCAGGCGTTATCCCAAAAGAAAGAAAGCTGAGGGAAGTCAACCGGAGTTCAGAACCAGGTCGGCTGATTTTAATCAGTCATGGCGGCGACTGCTACGGGAACGATACTCCTTAAAGGACGATGATGTTCCAGACATCCTTGAATATCTTCTGAAAAATGACAAAATCAAGCTCCCACCTATCAAAGATCAGGAAGAAGCCAACCAGATTTCAGACCCAAAATATTGTGGGTACCACAGGAGGATTCTTCATCCCACCAAAGGCTGTTTTGCTTTAAAGAAAAGCATCCAGGCCTTGATTGAAGCCAGCGTCTCAATCGCAGAACAAACCGAATGAGAGCAACCAGCGACACTCCGAAAAAGTATATGAGTATAAACTGCTTCTTTCAAGACTCCAACGGGAATATGAGTATAAACTGTTCCTTTGTATCTAACGGGAAGTTCCTGGAGAATATTATACGTAATATTCTTAAGGATAACCCGAGACCAATACTACTTATTGAACCAGTCTCCGGATGATTTTCAATAAGTTTGAACCCAAAGCGGAAGGACCGTTCGTAGTAGAAACAGTTTACTCGAACGGTGCATATCGCCTAGTCTCCAAAGAGGATGACCGGCTTATGATGCCAATAAATGGCAAATTTCTAAAGAGATACTATCCTTAGTATCCTCAGAAGAATTGAGGTACCGGGAAGTTCCCGGAAGAATACCACATCGGGGTATTCTTAGGGATAACCCGGTCGCTGATGAACAAGAAATCAATATTCGAAGTCCGAATGTTCTTGTTTAACAGAGTCTAATTCTCTTTTGCCGAGATGAGATCTAATCGTTGATTCTCCCCTCGCAGAACTTTCAGTGGTTCCTGACTACTCATAGTCTCCACCACACCATTCCAGTTTGGTCAAACCTTACGACAGTTAGGGCCAAAGCCAAATTCCCCTCTCGATTCCGTCAATGAACGAGAGGTCCACAAATCGAATGATCAAACCTTCTTTCGGTTATGATCATTCTCACACTTCCCACTTGGTCAAACCTTACTACAGTTAGGACCACAACCAAAATCCCTTCTCGATTCCTCCAATGAACGAGAGGTCCACTTTCAAATCGAGTGATCGAACCTTCCTACGGTTAGGATCGTCTCAAACCTCCCATTCGGTAACCAAACCTTACGACGGTTAGGGTTATCCGAATCTTTTCATCCTTCGGATTTTGGGGGTGGAGATCCCATCTCGAGTTTCCTTTCCTGCTGAAGATAGAATATAAAATTCTTCCTCTTCAGAGTCGAATGACCAAACCTTACGACAGTTAGGGTCATTTGAACCTTTCGATTCGGTAACCAAACCTTACGACAGTTAGGGTTATCCGAATCTTTTCGATTCTCGGAGTGGAGATCCCACTTCTAGTTTCATCCTTCGGATTCTGGGGGTGGAGATCCCACCTCGAGTTTCCTTTTCTGCTGAAGATAGAATATAAAATTCTTCCTCTTCAGAGTCGAATGACCAAACCTTACGACAGTTAGGGTCATTTGAACCTTTCGATTCGATAATCAAACCTTACGACAGTTAGGATTATCCGAATCTTTTCGATTCTCGGAGTGGAAATCCCATTTCTAGTCTCACCTTTCCCTTGGCTTTGCTTTCAGAAAAGATAGGGATGAAGTCGGCGCCTAATACGCGTTGCCGGGTAGTCTTTCCCGTGAGAAAGACGAAGTCTATGTATTCAAAGTCATAGCATAAAGTCTCGGAGGGTTCGCTCTCTTAGCACAACGTTACATGCGGAACGGATTTAGATAATTCGCATGCTAGCCCGATGCAAACGGCAATCGGTAAAGGCAAGTCAAACCCGTTGAAGGCTGGGGGTTTGCCAATAATCCCAAAGTCTGTACCTAACACGTATAGCCGGTTTAGTTTTTTTAAAAAAAAGAAGACACTACGGCAGATCAAGCCCATGGAGGACTTGGGGGTGTACCAAAAAAATCCTATGAAGAAACATCAGGAGAAAAGCAAATGCAGAGTCTCTTATAATAGATCAAGATAAAAGCATACAACAACAGGGTCGTCAACCCGAAGGCAGCTGACGACTAAGAATACGAGACTCTAAACCGGAGAGCCTGTCCATATAACTCTGCTCGAACTCCGCCTGCAAGCTAGCTCGGATAGAATCCTCGGAACTGCTCAAGACCTCCGCGGCTTCAGCTCGCAGCTTCATCAACCCCTCCTGTGTTGTTCCCAGCTTGTCGAGCGTCCATTCACGAGAGCGCTCCAACCCAACCAGGTCCTCACTAATGATAGCGGCTGACTCTTCGGCACGTCCCAAGACCTCCTTCAGCCTAGCTATCTCTGCACGAGTGGAATCTAGGGAGCTGAGTAACTCGCCTCTGCTGGTGTCCTTCCTCGCCAGAGCAGCCATCAGCTGCCCGACAGTATGCTCACGTGATCGGAGCTCGCTGCTAATGGAAGATCTCAGGTCACGCCACTGCGTCAACCTATCCTCCACCTGAGAAGATGCAAAAGAGGAAGCTCCACCAGCCTTCAGCTCCCTCAGCTCTTGAACCTCTGACTCCAGGGCAGCGAATTCAGCAGTGAAAGAATCGGCCAGCTCCGGATGTCCTTCCTCCCTCATCATCATCATATGACGAGAGAAGGAACGCTTGAACTGATCAAAACAGCATCCCCTGTGAAGAAGCTTCTCGATCATGCCATTATAGAAGGTCGTAAAATATCCCAGGTCCATACGAAAAACGTCTCGGTCTGGATCGGTATCGACCAAAAGAGCGTGAACATGCTCATAAAGAGAAGATCGGGATCCTGCAAGCAGCAGTACAGGAAGATAAGGGACTATCAAAAATAATCAGAAAACCCGAAGGGGAAATTCGAGGCATACCTATACCGGCAGAAGTCCCCTCGGGTTGAGATCCGACGGAATCCGAAGTAGCGATAGGAGTGGTCAGGGGGTGTGTATCAACCCTCGTGGGCAAGTCAGTCGTACTACTCGGTGGAGGTCGGAAAACGCCCGCAGCTGTGGCAGCATCAGGCACATCGCCTGGTCCTACAGTTAAGCTTTCCTATTAGCCAAAATGAAAATTTAGGCAAGTAAAGAAAAGCGGGATTGGATATATACCTGTGAATGAACCACTCCCAAAGAGTGGTCTCATAGGTATTTCCGAAGTCTGTTCGGCCAACATATCGGCCAGCAATCCAGCATCGGGTCTCGAAAAGCCGGGAACAGGAGCATGCTCCTGTACCCCGAAGCCCGCGTCTGGAAAGACTCCATCCTCAGCTAGCTTTTCTCTGGCAACATCTACAAGACAACCAAAGTGTCGGGAAGATGCACAAGAGAGAAAGCAAAGCGCAGAAATTACTAAGGAGGATATCTTCGAATGGAGATGTACCTGAATATGGGATGGTGGGCTCGACGCTGTTCGCCGGCTCCAGATCAATGTTCAGGTCAATGCCTAGGGAGCCATCATGAAAAGCATCGCACATTTCTTGCATAAAGCAATCCATGTGGTCGGATCCAGGAAATGCCGGAGCCGGGGGAAGCTCACCTTCCTCGAAAATCCCTGAAATCCAAAACATGATTATGAAGCCCAAAGGTAAATCACCCCAAAGCAACAAGAATGCGTTCAAAAGGGTGTTATCTTCCTCACCACCGGCAATGTCGTTCAAGTCCGCTCCACACGAACGCTGGTCGATAGGTGGTTTGTGAGCAGTCTTCTTCCTCTTCGAAGCACCAGCTCTCCTGGAACCCACAGGTCGATCATGCGCAGGCTTATTACTCATAGTAGCTCGGTCATCAGGCCCTGAGCCCGTGAAGTGAGAAGCAAGTGGCTCACGATCACCAGAGGTCCTACCTGAAATGATGACATTCATAAATACCAGCTGGATTCAAGAAAGGAAATCAAAGGGTATATGACAAACCTGCACCGAGTTCTCCTTGGTCGGTGTCTATATCCGCAAACTCCCCATCAGGAGTCTCGACCTCGTCATCCATAGGGAGAGACCCTGCATCATCTCTGCTGGAGAGGGAGGATTTGCCACGCCTCTTCCTCTGCCTCCGAGCAATTGCAGCCTTACGAGCAGCCATCATGGCGGCCTGCACTGAGTAATCAGACTCCAACTCTGAAAGGCTCTTCACGCCTATGAATTCATAAGCAGAAAGAAGCCACTTGCAGCTGAGAAAAGTGATCATCGGCTTGCGCCTATAAGAGGGAAGAGCAAAGCGGGCCCCAGTGCAGCCCGCCATGGTCCACAACCACGCTCGCACGCCGTCAACTAGTCCTCCCTCAACCCTCAAACCGCGGCTGGGGTTCCCGATATATAGCTGGTCATAGCCGAACTGACGAGCAAAGCGGCAAGGGAGGTAAGGCTCTATATAGCATCGGTTCTTCACCCGGAAGACAAGATACCCGACACGGATGTTAATCAACCAACGAAAACAGCCGATGTCGAGAATGGTGCGGTTACTCCGGGGCTTTTCCTCATCAATCAACACGTCGCCATATCGGCCCGAAAACTGAGGGAAGCACTTAAAGAACTCCCAGCCCTTGCGGACTTGAAGCTCCTGCTGAACGTCCTCGAATTTCTTCCCGAGCCATTTACTCTTCTCCAATAGCTGCAGATATGGAACGGGAACATCAACAGCACTAGGCGCTGACATCAGCCCAGGACGGTGAAGAACGAGCCACGCCATCAGATATGCGTAGGGGAGCTCGACCTTAGGACAGATAAGCTCGGTAGATATCTCAGGACCCACCTGAGTAAAGCTACGGACCACGCTCCTAAGCCCGCAATGGATGCTGGCCACCATCGCCGGGAGCAAAGAAAGCTCTCTCCCATAAGCTAACTGAACCGCGGGAAAAAGCACCTCAAGAGGTAAGGCATCCGAAGACTGATGAGGAACAACACACTTCTTCAACCAGAGAGCAAGATATCCTGCCAACAGAGACCTAGGCTCTATGGACTTCTGCGCACGGCGGAGGAACGAGCGAAACTTGGTCCCCGCGGGGAAAGCTCCCTCAGCGCTGGCAAGGGTATAGGATTGGGCCCCGCTCTTCTCCACCAACTCGTCAACGGCAGTGACAGTCAAAATATCTAGCTCGCGAACAAGGTCGCTAGAGCTACCCTCCAAGTTCTGGAACAAATAGGTAGCGAACTGCTTCAAGCTAATCTTCCTCTTTGTCTTCGCCGGGGGGGAAATCAGGGCCAATGAGGTATGATAATGGCAAGTGAGGTCCCAGAGAGTGGCATACATATCGGGATCATCCTGCTTCAACCTCCACAACTGCTGGTTCGAAGGGAAATACTCCTGGTAAGGGTAATCTCCCATCGGGAGACCAGAAACCCAATGCATCTCGTGGAGAGCCAACCCCAACTCTCCATCACCAGTCAGGAAGGTGTTGCTATCCGGCATGTACGTCTCCAACAATGCCAAGAAATGGCGGCAGCTAACGGGAAGTCCATACATAGTAGCCCGTATAGGCACATACAGGCCACTGCTCTTCAAAATCTCCTCCCAACGGCCCAAGACGTAGCCGGTCATACGGGGCCACCACCCCTTGGGTAAAGAAGAAGCCCAACCATAGCATCGATACTCCGGGTGAGGAAGCCTTCTCCCAAGGAGAGCCAAGCGGTTCCTCACTGTAGAAGCAACTGTAAACATCTCATCTGGGGGTGCGGTGCCAAGACCCATGATCCCGGGTCGTAAGCCACGAACAGGATGATATCCGCCGGAACCAGGGGTCTTTCCATGAGAAATGTAACCACACTGAACCCGCACAGCGTCATCAGTGAGCTTCCAGGACATCCGTCTCTCCACACCTTGCCCCTCCAGATGAGTAAAGGAGTGATGGCGAGGGATGGAAGGAATATACAGAAGGGCACTCTCCTCAAGAGTTAACCAATGCTCCTCTGGGAGAGTCAATATGTCGGGATCCTCCACATGATCCCCGAACAAGAAAGCCGGCTTCTTCAAAGCCTGGGTGGACATAGCATCCGCAGTAAAAGTAGCGTCGGTGAGGAGATGGCGTAAACAGTGGCGCCCCCCATCCCGTATCAGGCGACTGGACTCGTCTGAACGATCCCCGTCAAACTGCGGGAACGGATCAACCGCTGGCCTAGTAAAAGCCGAAGAGAAGACCTCGCGGCTACAACCGGTGTTCGCGTGAGCAGGGAAGCTACCACCAGGAAAATCGACTGCAACAAAGCATAAGGATGGGATCAGAACACTTATCTCATAAAAGCAAAATGAGATTGTTCGCGGGATAATTGGTGAAGACGATTTCGAGTGCCCTACACCTGGAGGACGGTATACGCCATCACGTGAATCACGTGATAATGTATACCGACCCATAAGGTGTAAGGCAACACGAGATCGCCCCAATATACCCAAAGACCTGAATTGGCTAAGCAAAACAAGTCTGAAACCTTAACCCCCGCGGGAGGGGTATCGGTTCTTCCTTCATGACCCGCGAAAGGTCAATCCGGGATACAGACCTTAACCCCCGCGGGAGGGGTATCGGTTCTTCCTTCATGACCCGTGAGAGGTCAATCCGGGATACAGAAAATCAAAATCCTCACCCCCATAAAAAGAAGTCGCTGGGGAGGATGTCGCGGGAGCCTCCTCCTCGCTATGCGGCGGACGAGAGTGACTCCCGGAAGGTCGAGATCGGCGGGGAGACATCGCAAATCTGCAGTGAAGAGCAGTACATCAGGTACAATATATATACACGAAATATCGGAAAAGGGGAAATTAAGCACTTGGACTTGAAATCCTATAAGCAAATAGGACTTTACAGTTAAAGTCTAATTAAACCTACGAATTTCGTGCACGCAAAACGATAATCGTCGTTTCGCGATAAATTTCGGCGAAATACCCAAAATACCCCCCGTGCTCAAGGCCAAATTTAGGTCAAGGACACGTGTGACTCGGGTCGTGGTCATTATACTTGATCATCTAACATCCCGGTACCCTATAATTCTGATCAAATTTTGCAAATAAGTCCTTTTGCAGAATTTGGTCAATTTTACATAAAAGCCCCTCCTCGAACTTTTGGTTTTGCATCCACGTGCCTTTACCAAAAATTCGATCAAGAGTTTGGGGTCAACACTCTCTGAATTTCAGCCCCGAATTCGTGGTCATTTTGCAAATTAGACCCCAGAAAATTATATGGGCTGTTTTGCAAATAACCCCCTCCAAACAATTCCTTGATCCCATTGCATAAAGCACCCCACATTTTTGAGTATGAATCAAAACCCAACAAAATTTCAGTCCCATTCATGTTTGCTCAAAGACCCCCACGAAATTTCAGCCCTATTTTGCAAATAAGCCCCTATAGTTTCGGTTTTGCAATAAACCCCCATAATTTCGGTTTTTTTTGCAATCAAACCCCCAAGTGCTTATGTTATCCATGAACCCCATCTATGGCAAACATAAATGTGCAATCTTACAAGAAAATAGGAGGATCAAGGAGAAGATCTTACCCAAGTCAAGAGAGGTAGCAACCCTAGTTTCAAGGGCCAAGATCCAAGCGTTGGAGAGGGAGAATGAAACCCTTGAAGGAGGAGAAAATTTAGCCAAACCCGAAATTGGCTTAGAGGATTTAATGGGTTCTTGGCAAACAATGGAGGAAAACTCTTAGAGGAAGAAGAAAGGGGAAAAGAACAAAAGAGAGGGGGGGACCAAAGGAAAAAGGGAGACACCCCTAGGGGTGTCTCGGCAAAACCGAGACACCCCATGGGTGTCTCGACAAAACCGAGACACCCCATGGGTGTCTCGGCCTAGCCGAGACACCCGGGGGGGGGTGTTCGACCCAGTTTTGACACCCTGTGATATTCTCAGACTCCCCGTGTTATGTTGAATCCTCCGATATTCCAGAGGTGTCGATTCTCCTCGCCGACGGTTGAAAATATGGGTGAACTTCACACGTCAACTTCCGACGGTTCCAAAACCCTAAGGTAGACGCCGGTCAACGCGTAACCTTAGGTCAACGTCATTCAGCGCGTTGCAACAAAA
>BQKN01056412.1:0-10086 GCA_022839385.1 Asparagus kiusianus
GTAATTTGGGTTGTGGGTGTGATTGAGTGAGCTTACATTGAGTTCTCATCTTGTATTAGAGAACAAACCATTTGTATTGGGCTTTTATTGTGAGGATCACTTTATATTACACAAGTACACCGAGAGAAGTGTGTGGTGAGGACGTGGACAATACCAAGAGGAGTGCTTCATAGTAAATCATAGGGAGAGGTCGTAAAACCAAGCACTTGAGAGAGGCGACACGTGAGGACCAACACTTGAGGTGGGAGTTTGTGTAGTTACATTGTGAGTAGATTATAAAGTTTTCGATGAGGTAGAAAACCAAAATTGTGTGAAGTTGTAAACGTTTTACTGTTTTAGGTTTAGCGTTAAAAATTGGTGTGATAGTGGAGATCTCCTCGAGGTGAGGAGCGGAGACGTAGGTCAACTGGTTAGGCCGAACCCCGTGATCATTTTCTTGTGTTTGGATTATTTATTTGTCCACTATCATCTCAATTTATTTGTCTCCTTGATCATATATCCTTGCTATAATTCATTGGCTATCAATCTTGCTAGGATATATTTATTAATATATTTTAATTAACATTAATATCAAATTAGATTAGCATTCACCCTATTCACCCCCTCTAGGGTGTCTAACAGGCGGATCGGCGACAGGGTTGGGGCCGTGAGAGACAGAGAGAGAGGGTTGGGGTCGATGCGGAGTTAGCGGATCAAAGGCGGGGTTGGGGCCACGATCGAGAAAGAGGGGGGGATTGGGGTCGAGGCAGAGTTGGTCAACGGTGGGGTTAGGGTCATGAGCGAGAGAGAGGGAGGGAGTTGGGGTCAAGAGCGATTTTTTAGGGGATTTGAGTGGGGTTGGAGCGACAGATTTTAGGGAATCTTTGAGAGAGAGAGAGAGAGAGAGAGAGAGAGAGAGAGAGAGAGTTGAGGTCATGAGGGATTTTTATTTCAAAAATACGGAGTTTTTTTTTCACAAACGCCCCTGCAACGCACGGGGGGAAGCGCTTACAGCGCTTCCCTAGTTTACTCTCTCTCTCTATATATATATATAATAATTTAATTATAATATAATATTTTAAAAATATTACATTTAATAAATTAAAATATTATAATATTTAATACAATACATATATCCTATGATACTATATTATAATATATTAAATTAAATAATATATTATTAAAGTATTATATTAAATATATGATTCATATATTATATCAATTATTATATAATGTAGCATACTAATATAATGTAATATAATATAATAATTAATAATATTAATTAGTAATTATAGTATAACATATTATATTTTTCTATAAACAAAATAATGTATTATATTAAATATTATTATTAATATATTATATTAAATATGTTGATCTTGTATTATATTAATTATTATGTAGTATAGGATGCTAATGTAATATAATATAATATAATATAATGTAATATAATAATTAATAATATTAATTAGTAATTATAGGACAACATATTATATTTAATTTAAAGTAAAATAATGTTTATATTATAATAATATACTAAATAATATACTAAACCAATTGGATAAGTTAATGTAGAAGTAATTAATAGATAAAATTATATTTTAACAAGGTATCACATCATCAATTATTCCACATGAATTGTCAAATCAAAGGCTCAAATTATCCCATTATCCCACTTATGCCACTTTACCCCACTCAAAATATTCCAAATAGATAAAATTATTCCATTGGAGCAATTTTTCTACTTAAACCCAATTTGTCCCAACCAATAACACCCCCTAAGTGTTTATGAGCTCTTTGCACAAAAGAGAGGCTCTTTTTAAAAGGAAAAGTGAAGTTCCTTCAACTTGTAGATAGGGTTAGGCATGAGCTAGGTCGACGTGCGAGCTGACCCAACCCATCCAATCATGGATCAAGATCCTACCCGGTCCGTAGTGGGTGGGCCCAACCTAGCTGGTGATATACTCGATCACGGGCCAGGCTAGGTCTAACCCCAAACCCGAGACTA
The DNA here is from genome assembly GCA_022839385.1 of Asparagus kiusianus. Taxonomy (NCBI): domain Eukaryota; kingdom Viridiplantae; phylum Streptophyta; class Magnoliopsida; order Asparagales; family Asparagaceae; genus Asparagus; species Asparagus kiusianus. The sequence goes on from BQKN01056412.1 coordinate 1,988, forward strand.
GAGAAATAGGTTTGGCCCACTATTGATTCGACCTTACCCGGCCCAGCCACCGTCGACCCAGCTCAATGCAAAAGAATTGTCAAAATGATAGTAAACAACACATTTCCTTAAAAGAGTTTGGCTAATATAACTTGGAGAAATCCGGCTCCTTGAGCATTCATGTCTTTTTCCCTCTTGTATTTGTAATTTAAATTTAAACTAAAGGAAATTTATTAACTTCCCGTCGATGTAGGTCTTCATTTGTATTCCGAACCACGTATATCTTTGTGTTTGCATTTTTTATGTGTCATGTTTATCTTTGTATGTATGTGTATCATTTAAAATAAAAAGTGAAATAGGAAAAAATAATTTAATAAAAACGTATACAAAGTTAATATAATTTAGAAATTAGAAATAAAAAAACCAAGAATTTTTTGAAAAAACCCACGGGGCGACCCACGACCACGGGTCCAAACCTAGACCTAGAATCAGATAAGTAGGACTAGTTTACTCTGGCTCAGGCAGACCCGGGTCAAACCCGGCCCCTCTTAAGTTCATGGCGCGCCTGGTCACAGACCTGAACCGGCTTGGTCCACGCTCACCCCTATTTGAAGATGTTGGATGTGCTTAGCAATCGTTTAAAACTTGGTCATGACTTAACTTCATCCAGATTCTAGTTGTTTTTGTATTTTTGACAAAAAGTTGAATGAGAATCGCCTCGATTGTGAAGAGGTTGAAAACTTGGTCACTAAATGAGTTCCTAATTGGACCATTTTTTCCCTAGCCCAAATTAGAACTTGTTTAAGATAGTGCTAAATCATGGCTAATCCTCATCTAGTGTTGAATGTATTGTGAAGCACACCCTTGTAGTTATGACCTAGTTGAGGGTAACTTCTCGAATAAGATACTTATAACAGTCAGCTAAATTTTTCAGGGCATGTGGCATTAAAGGTGTATTTTTCTTTTTAAAGTTGTAGGATAGATGTTTGCTATCATGCTCCGAATCTACAAGCCCGTCGATGCGATGCAAGTTGTAGGTCTTGCGGGTCCGGACCATGACATATAATATTAGATCAGTTAGCTAGCCGAAAATTTGAAGCTAAGTGCTATACTAAAATAAGTGATACACTGTGTGAGTGTAATCAGAGCCACCTCTAGAAGACTATAAGAGTCAACTTTAGAGTCCACATTGTTTGATAGTAGTGCTAGAATGAACCAATTGTCATGCCGCTATGAGAATGTCACGCAATTAAGATGAGATGATTATGATACACCGAGATTTAGTCCCACATCATAAGCTGGTTGAGCGATTGAATGGTTTACAGGACCCGTTTGGATAATGGAAGTGTTGGAAGTAATAAGTAGGTTAGAGAAGTACTTTTCAAAACTAAGAAAATAGGAAATAGTGTAAATAGTATTTTTTTTGTTTGTTTCGTATATTTTTAGAAGTAATGGAAGTAGAACTTCTTCCTATTCATTTACTTTTTTTGTTTGGATAATATTTGAAAATATTACTATGAAGTAATTAATACATGTTGCTTCCAGTTTAATCTTATTTGGATTATTATTGAAATAAAAATAGAATTGTTGTTGGGTTCAATTTGAGCATTCCTATTGAAATCGCATGACATTGCAAATATACTTAATATTCCAGATACAGTTTACTAAACATAATCCTGAAGCTCAATTCTCTTTAATTTTGATTTCAGATTGAAAAAGTATCAATATAAAACCATTCACTGTGAGTTTAGCTCCAATTATTCCTGAAAAAAAATGTTGCCTAGTCAAACAATGGACAAACAGTAGCATTACAACTTGAAGCAGCATCTATTCTTGCTGGTCTGACAGCAAGATGCCCTCTTGTATGTCAAAAAAAGGGATGCTTCAACTTGTAAGTAGACACCGTTGCTTCGATAAGCAAATGATTATTCTAATGAAATATGAAATAACTAGTTTTGCCGCACAATGAAAATAATGTAAAGATAATTTTAATTTTAGCATGGTACCAAAACACTCCTATTTAATCCCTAATTATCATTTTGAGAATTATTTTTTTTCTCGTGAACCCCACCCTACACCAACGTCTGTCGTATTTCAGTGCATTCAAGGCTGAAAAATATCAAGGAAGTAGAGGTGCTAGCTAGATGCCGCATCAGTTTTTTTTAAAAAATAGCGGGAATAATTTTTATAGAGAAACAAACATAATTTTCTATATGAGAGTAAGCATATACTTCATCTACTTTATAGCTATTTTCGTGCAAACAAACATGCCCATAATGTAAGTCTAATAAGTCAAATGCAATATTGACTAGTCAATTTTTGCGTATGGACTAAGCCAAACTATATGTTACATTTAGTAAGTCTCAGGGCTTACATTACTCCAAATGTAAGAATAAAGACAATGCATTTGTAAATTAAGTTACATATGCTTGAATTGTAATAGCTTAAAATAAGTTAAAGTACCTCTGGTTGAATTGTAATAGCTTAAAATCCAACATGTGGACATTTTTGCCAGTACGGAATTGAATTCGAGATGGTTGAGACTATATTGAGACCTGCAAACCATCTAGACCACTCGCGATGGATAAATTTGACATAAAATTAATATATCTAAAAGTGACAAAAATAAACTTTTAACATAATTAAGAGCTCTCCTCAACTTGTCCCCTGCCTCCCCTTATGATCTGGCCACCCCGCCGCTCCAAAGGAACAAAGGGAAACAAGGGCGAAGGGAGGCCGACGTTGAGAGCATGGTTTTTAAATTCAAGCATGAAGCAAGTGGGGGGGGGGGGGCCCCCCCCCCAAAAAAAAAAATTTTTTTTTTGATCTAATAAAGCTAACCCTGCTCAGCTTATGGGCAGGCTGGAGAGGAAATTTTGCATAAAATACCTAAAATTTGTTTATTCCACTTAGCTCCCTAAATTTTGGGGTGTCGCACTCTGGAACTTTGAAATTATTTGGACACAATCCCCTAACAGCATTATCCGTCGAGGGTGAAGCATGGAAAAATGTACTTATTAAAATATAACTCACAAAATGGGAAATAAAAGATATATGGATGATTTTTAACAAAATAAGGGTCATTTTGTTTTTTGTTGCCATGTGCTTAACACGTAATCCATCAAAGTTCGTAGTTTTATTTTGGAACGTGGGAGAGGTTCTAATAAAAACCTCCTTAGCCTAAAAACTAAAACCTCTTTCATCCAATGACTAGGATTCAGTCAAATAGTCAACTGACACATGCATTAATTACCTCATTAAACACATTCATTAATTACATCAACGCAGTGAATCTGGATTCACTGCAGTGATTCGAGATACGTTGAGGTAGTGAATCTGGATTCACTGCGTTGAGGTAATTAATAAGGTAATTAATGCATGTGTATGTTGACTGTTTGACTGAATCCCAGCCATTAGATTCATCTAGATCCAATGGATGAATGAGGTTTTTAGTTTTTAGGCTAAGGAGGTTTTTATTATAACCTCTCCCTTGGAACGTTAAGTGTGACAAGTTCATAAATAGTTACGTTAAAAAACAAACCCAGGGAGTTAAAGTGCTTAACAAATCAAAATTAAACGTGGGTAAAGTGAAATCACCTGAAAAAGTTATCGTTTTCCAGTTATTAATCCCTTAAATCTTCAGTCATTTTGTATTAGTCTTTCAAATCCTAACAGGGTCTCACAAGTCGCAATCCGTTCCCTAGCGACTAAAATGCCCTCATCATCCGTTCCCCTCAAAGTCTCCATGTTCATAAAAACAATAACCCGACGGGTAATTTCGTCATAGAGCGACCAATTTGTAAGAACCTTAGCATTGGAGACTTGTTTGAAATTTTAGAAAATTGAGGGGCTAATATAGAGTTATTGTTAAGGACTAGTATCTAAAATTAACCATCCCCCCCTCCTTGTCTTTCTACTCTCCCTTATCGAATGGAGAAAATAAATTGCAGTTTTGAATGAGTTCTCTCAGTTCGTCGATCATTTCAATGCCAATAGATTGATAGTTAGGGGCTGTTTGTTTGCTAAACAAAATTTGAGAAAACCCCCCACCATGTCAGAATTCAAGAAATCCCCCTGCCACGTAGGATTTTGGTTTCAACCGATTTTCAAATCACAAGTCTGTTTCGTTTTGTGATTTAAGTAAATGAGTATGTCACATAGAATTTTTGAGAAAAGTGTTTTCAGACCAAAAACCTCTCAAAACACTTGGAAATGTCACTCTCTGAATTTTTAATTATTAAAAATACTATTGAAACGATGGCTGAGAATAAAACAGATTATTTTAATTGCTGAAAACACTATTGCTTTTGCAGCTGATTTCCATTTCTTCTTTTTTGATGATCAAACAAACACAAGAAATGAAAATAGATGATTAAAACGTAATATTTAAATACTGAAATGACTGTTGCTTTTTCGACTGATATTTCTTTAAAAGTGACGTGGTGGTGATTTCATTGCGGGAAAAAAAAGTAAAGTGAGAAATGTGCTGAAATGACTTGAAATTATTTAAAATGGCCGTTTTCCATTTCTTGTTTTTTTTGGAAAACAACCAAACAGCCTCTTAGAGCATCTCCAACAGCTTCTCTATTTCCCACTTTTGGAGAATTTAGTTAGGTTTTTAGTCCAACAGATTTCCCATCTCATTCCCCAAAATAGGGATGGAGGAGAAAAAATGGGGAAGCTTCCCCAAATCTGCAGCATTCTCCAAATTTTTGGAGGAAAAAAGAGATCCTTCAAAATGGGGAAGCTGTTGGAGTTGGTGTAAAAATTAGTTGGAGAATATGACTTTTGCTTTCCCATTTTGGATAAATTTTTGGAGAAGCTGTTGGAGATGCTCTTAGAGCATCTCCAACAGCTTCCTCATTTCCCACTTTTGGAGAATTTAGTTAGGTTTTTGGTCCAACAGATTCCTCATCTCATTCCCCAAAATAGGGATGAAGGAGAAAAAATGGGGAAGCTTCCCCAAATCTGTAACATTCTCCAAATTTTTAAAGAAAAAAAGGATTCTTCAAAATGAGGAAGATGTTGGAGTTGGTGTAAGAATAATTCGAAGAATATGACTTATGTTTCCTCATTCTGGAAAAATTTTTGGAGAACCTGTTGGAGATGCCATTAGGGGGGTTATTGGTTGGGACATTTTGGGGGATAATTTGATAATTTTAGGGATTCTATTTCAAAGTGTTATTCATTGGGACAATGGAACAAGGATAATACCTTTTTGTGTTATTGGTTTTTTGGAACACTAGTGAGACAATTACACTACTTGAGATAAAATTACCCCACTCATATACAAATATTTTGTCCTAATAGTAAAAATTTACCCCATCCTCCATATTGGAACAATGTTGTTTCACTTTGAAGGCAATTGGGATAATTTTAAAATATTTTTGTATTACTTAACTAATACATGCTAATTATATTATAAATATATGACATGATATATAAAATATAACATATATTAATATTTTAATAAAATAATTTAATAACATATATTAATAATATTATATAATGGTAATTATAATATAATGTATTTATTATAATATTATATAATATTTTAATAACATAAATTAATAATATTATATAATAACATATATTAATAATATTATATAATAATATATAATATTTTAATAACATATATTAATAATATTATGTAATATAGTATTATATAATATTAATTAGTACATTATATCCAATGATACTATATTATAATATATTAAATTGAATAATATATTATTAAACTATTATATTAAATAATATTATAAATATCATAATATATTAAATATATAATATTTTAATAACATATATTAAATAATATATTAATAATATTATATAATAACATATATTAATAATATTATATAATATTTTAATATACTATATTTATTATAATATATTAAATATTTTAATAACATATATTAATAATATTATATTAATATATTATATAATATTTTAATAACATATATTAACATATATTAAATATATTAAATAATATTTTAATAACATATATTAACATATATTAAATATATTAAATAATATTTTAATAACATATATTAATAATATTATATAATAACATATATAAATATTTCAATATCATATATATAATATTTTAATAATATATATTAATAATATTATGTAATATATTATTGTATAATACTAGTATGTACCCCGTGCCAAGCACGGCCCTCGCCTCTTTTCTACAATTCGTTAATGTTGTTTGATCTCAATTTTATTTTTATTTTGAACCGATTTTTACAGCTAGCAACTATGAAGAACTACAAATGAGTTGCATTTGAAAAATAGATGTCTAATAATATTGTATGGTGCAAATATAACGATACTACCCCAACTACTCACACATAATGACGTAATAAAACAATATATCTATAGTTCTATAAATATCCCCTATCAAGTCTCTTCACAGCTTTGTGCACATAAACTATCCTAATCTCCTCAATGTCAACAATTAGATTGTGTGTAAGACAAAGATCTATTGAGTAGCATGAACGGTGATTCTCAATTTATATTCTCAAATATTGATTATGTTAACAAAATTAAGTATTATGCTCTAAATAATTGTAATATTCTGCTATAAATCCATTTTAGTGTAAAAGTGAATTGAAAAATTAATTAATATTTGGTTATTATTCGTTTATTAATGATCAAGTTCGAAGCGATAATTCATTTAATACAAAAATATATTTTTTAGTATTTGGTTTATAAATAAATAAAATTTAACCAAAGATATGTTTGATTAGTTTGTTGTCGTTTATTAATTTGATAAATTTTTCATAGAAATTTAACCAAATATATGTTTGATAGTTCATTAACAGTTTTATTCGGTTGTCAGAGAGAGAGAGAGAGAGAGAGAGAGAGAGAGAGAGAGGAAAAAAACACTGAAGCCTTTTCATTTCCACATTGGTAGTTGAAAATAATAACAAACGCTTTCACCTAATTCCATCCCACCGTGTTCTTAAGTTTTGATGCGATAGGGAAAAAAACAAAGGATTAGATTAATGAAGAGCGAGCCCGATAAACAATTTAATAAGAATATAAGCACCTTTTATTTTTATAAAAACGTGATATTAGAACAGTGCAGATTAGTTATAGCTAGAATCAAGTAGCTGGGTTAGTTTAGCTACATTAATCAAAAAACATGACGTAGAAACTAAAATATCTCGGCACAAAAAATGCAGGGCTTTTTTGGATTTTTTATTTTTCCCTTTGGAAATTAAGATGAAATTTTTTTCCATTGGAAATTAAGATGATGAATCTCTATCAGACTGTGGGGTCATGGCTTAGTTTTTTCTTGGAATTATTCCAAATGTTTATTATGTAAATTTTGTTTTACAAATGATACCCATTATATACCTATAAATATCAAAGAGTGGGGTTTTAGGGCTAGGGCTGCCGCCTCCTTCAGATCTGAGCAATCGAATCCTCTCTCCTCTTTCTTTCCCTCTCCTCCTTCAAAACCGACTGCAATTGAAGATTAGGGCTTGGGTTTTCATGCTTCTCCGTATTCCTTTCGTTCACAACTCACCTCAAGGTCGTCGTTCTTCGTAGCTCGTCGTCGACCTCGCCTTCGAACCTCGTCATCGACCTCGCCTTCGAAGCTCGTTGTCGACTCCTCCCTTCAATCTCATCGTCGACTCCGCCTTCAAATGTTGTCGCCGTTGACGGTTTTAGGTAAAGAAATTTTTTTAAAGATTTGTTGATTTAACCTGTAAAGATTGATAATTTCATTCTTTAATGTTGTCACTTTTATCATCTTTCATTTTTCATGCAGCAGATCTCGAAAGACAGAAGGTTGGTCGTGCAGCGTCAGAGTTTTGTCACCAAGGTCTGATCTTTTTAGCATACTACCTGTCTCATGTTGAAATTTTAGTTTGTTTGTTATTTATGAGTAAAGATTTATTTAAGTTTGATTACAGTTTTGTTTATTTTTCCTAATCTGGAAAGATACTATCTTTTTTCAGCCTTTATTGTATGTTAACTATTTATGGCGGTATATTTGGTTAACATTCGTTGACACAAAGACATGCAAATGCGAGTCTTCTATTATCATTAAGTAATTAATTTGCAATTAATTTGTGTACTTTTTGAGTCTGCATGTCCATATTAAT
>BQKN01056414.1:0-10636 GCA_022839385.1 Asparagus kiusianus
CACGTTTTCGTTCGTGCACATGTTCGTGCATGTTTTACAAAACTGATAAGTTTTCACAAATGGAAAGTGATATTTAAAAAATTCTTTCTCTAACATATTTATCTACATGTTTAGAAACTTTCCTCCAGTTTTTACTATTTTTGGAGTTGATTTACTGTGTCAAATTGATTTTACAAAATCGTGTATGTATGCAGTTTTTCAGAAACTGTAAATCTGTGTTCAAACATTTATTTCTCTCAACTGGGAAATTCTTTTTCAGAAATTCTTTCTCTAACATATCATTCTACATGTCTAGAACCTTACCACAAAATTTTATAATTTTTAGAGCTGTTTTACTATTTTAAATTGATTTTAGAAAACAACTGCGCACTGCTACAGTAAATCCGGTCGACCGGACAGGTCGACCGAAGATGTCTCTGGACGTTACTCAGCTTTGCATATGGCGCCCGGTCGACCGTACCGGTCGACCGTACCGGTCGACCGAAGTTACTGTAGCATCCGTCCGTTGCTACAGTAACGGTTAGTTCTGTTTTTTGTTTATTTTAATGTTTTGGGGGTGTTTTTATGGGTTTTTTGGGTTGTTTCATAAGCCTATATATACCCCATGCCCTCATACCTCTAAGAGTACTCAAGAAATGTTTTAAACAAGTTTAAAGAGTTTTAAACAAGGGTTTAAGTTTGTTTAATGTTTGTTTAGAAGCTTTTAAGTAATTGGGTGTTTGAGTTTGAGAATTCAAATCCACAAGAGTTTGAGGAGATCATCTATTGGAGTTTGAGCAATCAACTATTCTCCCTCCATCTCTTGTCATCTTTAGAGAAGTGTTTCTAAACTCATCTAGCAATTTATTATTTTGATTATAATTTCCATAAGCTAGATTTATATTGAGTTTAGTTTAAATCGTTTTATTGATACTCCTTGTTCACACACAACCTATTGAGCTTATTGTATTTACATTCATAGTATAATTTAGGGTTGTGGGTTTGTGACATTGAGAGTGAGCTTAATTGAGTTCTCATCTTGTTTAGAGAACAATCAATTGATATTATATTGTGCTTATTGTGAGATTCACTTTATAATACACTTGTACACCGAGTGAGGAGTGTGTGGTGAGAGTCGGGGATCGTCCCAAGAGGAGTGGCGTCGGTTGACGTGCCTAGGGAGAGGTTGTAACCGAGCACTTGAGGGAGACACGACTAGGTCCAATACTTAGTGGGTGTAGAGTGTGATTATAATAGTGTGTTGATTGTAAAGTTTTCGGTTAGCTAGAAAACCGAGTGTGAGGTGTAAACGTTGTTCGGGTGAACGTAAAAAACCCGGTTGTGATAGTGGAGATCTCCTCGAGGTGAGGAGCGGGGACGTAGGTCGTGGGGACCGAACCTCGTAAACATATTGTTTTGTTTGTGATTGCATTGGCGTTCTTATTCTTGTTTTCATATCTTTTGTCGCCCTTGTGTATTGCTCATCATATTGCCCTATCACTTGTGTAGATTGTTTATTTTACCCTTGAGTTAGTTTTATATCCTTGCATATATCATATAGCATATCTCATTGTTAGGATACATCCATTAGTTCATATTGTATATTCTTGCTCTTTATTAGTCTTATATCTATCTTGCAAGAATATAGTTGTTAATTATTTTTAATTGGCATTTAATCGGATTAGATTAGCATAAGACCCTAATCACCCCCCCTCTAGGGTCTAACACTAGTTGCGCGGTCGACCGTAGAGCCAAGGCCGGTCGACCATACTGTTCACATTAGTCAAAAAAATGCTCTCTGGACTTTTCGCGGTCGACCGCGGTGACACTCCCGGTCGACCGCACTGTAGCAAAACGTGCACAGAGCTTTTTCCAGATTTTGACAGTTCTGAAATTTTGTGTATCTGACTTTGTAAAATCAATTAAAAATAGTAAATAAAAACTCCATATTTTATGAAATTTTGAGAGAAGGTTATAGACATGTAGATGAACATGTTAGAGAAAGAATTTTTAAAAAATCACTTCCCAGTTGAGAGAAATAAATGTTTGAACACAGATAAACAGTTTCTAAAAAGCTGCTGAAAGCTCGGTTTTATAAATTCAATTGAAAATAACAAAACAACTCCAAAATTAGTAGAACTTGAGGAAATGTTTGTATATATGAACATAAACATGTAAACAAATAAATTTTTTAAATTGCATTTCCCAATTATGAAAACTCATCTATTTTGTAAAAAACATGCACGAACGTTAACTTGTTAAAACTTGATTTTTACAAAACGAATTCAAACAACTTTGAAACACTTTCAAACATTTTTATAGACTTAATAAAAGATTTATATCATTGTTGTTAAGTCCATAAACTAAGAAAATAATATTTTCACAAAATACAATAGAATATAAAACAAGTGCATGTGATATTTGTTTCATATCTATAAAACTAAATCAAAACAACTTTACCATATGAAACCAAACATGTATATATATAAATATATATTTGTTTCATATTTAAACTTGAAAGCCAATTTTCCAAAAACTTGTGTGTATATATATATAACTATATATATACAAACCAAAACGTGTGTGTATATATGATTGAGCTTAAAGTACTAACACACATAATATAAACCTAAACTAATGTTACCCAAGCTTGATCTTGATCTTCATTGTAGCTCAACTTGATAAACTTGGATGAAGCTAGTAATTGGATCTTTAACTTGAATTGCCAGGCTTTACTCCACTATTTCGCCAACCTCTATTGAATATGATCGTTGAAGCTCTATGCCATCTATCCTCCAACTCGTTGTTTGCCTAGAATAAATAAATAAACACAAATACTAGACAAACAACATTAGAAGTAAATTGTTTGTTAATCATCATTAAAATAAGAAGGCCAACAATCTCCCTCTTTTTGATGATGACAAACAATTTACAAAAAGAGATATATACATGAAAGGAAATTAATATGTAAACTAGAATTATCATGCATATAACCAAAACAAGATATACTCATAATATTTCTCCCTCTTTGATAACATCAAAAAGGGGAAAACATCAAGAATAAATAGAGCGAAAGCTCCCCCTATAAATAAGCATGAGTGAGTATAAAACAAGTATAGGGATTGCTCCCCCAATCGAAATGCCTTAATGGATATATGAAATGAATGCTAAGGCACCAACATGTGAGTAAGCATAAATGAAACATATGCTAAACATAACTCACATACAAACAAGACAATAAGAACACATATTAATATGTCATTATGAAATAATGTCTTATTACTCGAACATGCAAACCATGTATGAAAAAATTTTTATGAAAATAAAGGAATGAGGAAAACATGAGAACCATGAAAAAAAGTTTTCAAATGAAAACAAATCACTCAAATAAAATCATAAATCAAGATTTGAGTCCAAAAATAATGTTTGATCAAAAAAATTCTTTGTATAACTTGATCAAACCACTCATAGAATGCATTATAATGCACGAATAGATGATCCATGAGCACAAACATATAAATATCATCATATAAGTGAAATATAATGAATTCAAAATAATAAATTAAAACTAAATCTTTAACAAAAGAATTTTAAGAGAGGCAACAATATATCAAGTTCTTAAGCTTGTTCCAACCCATATGATCATTCTAGCATCCGGTAAACATGATTTGGGAATAAACACCCAATAAACCCGGAGGGTTATATAAACACAAACCTCTCATGAAAATTAAAACTCATAGTAATGAAAACAAAAGATTTTGATCAAAGAAAAATTGTTTTCATATTTAAAAATTTTCAAAGCATGTTTTAAAAACCAAAAAAAATAAAAACACTAAGTTCTTGGTTAAGAAAAAAATCATTTTGGCACCCAAGAATTTTTGGTGCTGAATTGGTAAGGGACATAACCCCTATCATTCAAGCTCAAAGCCCTAGGGTTATGAATCCGTTTGGGCGCATATGGTGTACTAGCACGGTCAAAACAAAAATTATACACATGACCTTTCCGATTGCAATACGTGCAATGAAGAGGGTTAAATGATTTGTATTGACCAAGTGGGCATGCACAAGAATCATTTGCAAATAAAGGTTTTTCTTTTAAATTATTTTGCAAATGAGAAACATCATCAAGCAAAGGTAGTTTACTTGAGAAATTTAGCAAGTTTGAGCATTTTTTCAAATCATAGCAAAACTTCGCCAAACAGCCAAATCTACCACAAACATCACATTTAAAAACATGTGGTCTACTAGAGATATTTGGCAAACTAGATTTTCTTTTTAAATCAAAAAAATATTTTGCCAAGTGACCAAAACGACCACAATGATCATACTTGAACACACTAGCATGCTTATGATGAACTTTGTGAGAATGAGCATATGAATGTGTAAGTGTACAAGATGAAGAAGCTGCATGAGATGTACAAGGAGCATTAGAATTCTTATGTTTGTGTGCATCATAACAAAACTTAGCTAAATAACCTTGACGGCCGCAAATTGAACACTTATAAGTTTTGCTATACATGTGTGCATAATGAGTGGATGATTTTGACTTTGTCTTGGCACACATATTCATAAGCTTCTTATGATTATTGATGTATGTTTTCAAAGTTGAATCTAAAGATGAAATACGTTTATTGACAAGATTCAATTTTTTATTTTTAGGCACATATGTATTTTTATTAGAAGTAGAACATAAATAGTCATTTATGAAAGAAGCAGCATCATTTTGTATGTTCTCTACTTCTAACATGGCATTATTTTTGTCATGAGTTAAGTTAGCAATATCTAATTTTAAATTATTATTTTCCAAATTTAGCATATCATTATTTTCTTTAAAAGCATCATTCTCTTGAGAAATGATATCAAATTTGGAAGGTAACTTCTCATGATCGGATTTTAAACCTTTGTTTTTGTCAAAAGTTACCTTTTCCATTGTTTTCAAACCTGTTACACCGTTTATCGATTACAAGTTCATACTGAAAGAAAAGTTGATCTTTTTATAAGATCTTCTTACAATGAAAAATAAAGATTATAACTTTATCAAACAAAACGCAGCAGTAGTTTATCTCTCGCTGCTTTGCGTGGGATCTTTGCCTGTGCCGGGACGCGTTAGTCCGTGGACCACCGCAGATCAAACCCGATTGACAGTATAACTACGCTCTTGTTTCACAAAGGAAACAATTACGGAAGCGACAATCACGACCAAGCGAGATTGTGGCTCTTCTCGAGATTAAAACCAAGTTTAATCTAGAGGAAAGAAGGGAAAGAATCACAAACCTTTCAAAAGGCTTTCTTTATAAAAGTGTTCGCCAAGATCTGATGATTCTCCTCTGAAATTCGTGGTTAGCTGGATAATTTGACAGCACCTCACCTTCTCCCCTTCAGATCCTCTTGAAAGAAGACCCTAGGCTTCTATTTATAGGCTTTTGGAGATATCCTTTTGAATAAGAATTTGTGTTTAAACATCATCTGCAATTAATAACCGCTTAAACGCGTTTAAGGATAACCTCCAAACAGTTGGGGAGGTCTTGGGATGAAAGAATCCTTAAAAATCATCGAAATCTGCGTTTTGGGAGGTTTTTGAAGTCAAAAGGAGTCCTGGTGGCTCAGGACTATGCGAGTCACCATTTGGTGGCTCGCATGGGTGCGAGCCACCATTTGGTGGCTCACATAGGTTCGAGCCACCATTTGCTGGCTCGCGCTTACGTGAGCTTCCGAGTGGTGTTTCGTTCATCTTTTTGATATTTTAGCGATTTGTAACCCCTCGAGTTTGCTTGTTTTGCGTACGGTTCATCGTTTTGCTAACTCGCACATCTTACTGATCCACTTCGTATGCTTACTGGTGTCGGATAAATTCCCTTGACTTGGATAATAATATTTATCGTCTTTTCTTTGTCTTGAACTATGTTTGAGGACATATAGGTAATTTTTAACGCCTACAGATACCCCCTCCAAAGTGTTTCAGTCTCGTTTCTTTTATAGAAGAGCCTAAAATACTTTGGATATGATAGGCCCAACCTTCAGTCAGTGTAAAAGGACCTATAATTGTCTTCAACTCTTAACTCCTTCATTCTTTAATTTATTCAGCGTTTTGCCGAATAAATGAAGTTCTTACGGTTCTGCGTTTATCGTCTGACCGCTGTCGAAGTTCCGGATTAAAACTCGGGTGTTGATTGATCTCATTGAGTTGACGTTGAACTGACTATCTTTGTTAGGAATTCATATCTGACGACGTCTTGACAGGCATTGACCAAAAGCTATGCGTTGGAGCAGAGAGGACCAGTTTATACTCGTATACTCTTAGGAGTTTCGGGAATTAGTTTAGCCTCATATACCCATCGGAGGTCGTCGGGTTATCCTTAAGAACATTCCACACGATATTCTCCAGAAACTTCCCGTCGAGGGTGGGACACAGTTTAAACTCATATACCTATTGGAGTATTATGAATACGGATCAAAAATACTCAAAAATGAGTCAGAATATCTATAAATTGGCCCAATAGCTCGCCACGCATGCGAGCCAGTAAGTGGTGGTTCGTATGCGTGCGAGCCAGCAAATTGCGGTTCACACGTGGGCGAGCCAGCAAATGGTGGCTCACACGCATGCGAGCCAGTAAATGATGGCTCGCATGCGTGCAGGCTAGTAAACGCTGGCTCGGGTCTTGTTTGGGCTGTTCAGACCGGGTTTGGTTTAGTTTTTTTTGGGAGGGGTTTTAAAACCCGAACTGTTCCTTTTCTTCCTTTCTATTTTTTGACGGTTCTTCTTCTGTTCGAAAACCCATCTCTTCCCTCTTCTTTTCTCTTCAAATCCTCCTCGACTTCTTCAAGCTTTTTTCACAAGTTCTTGGATTTGGTCTCATGTTATGAGCCTACATCTTCTAATCTTGTTTTGATGATTACAAACAATTCCTAATATTGTTTGTCTAGTGTTTGTGTTTCTTATTAGGTATTCTAGACAAACAATGTGTTGGAGGATGGATGAATTGCGCCATAACGATCATATCAAATGGAGGTTGGCGGAATTGTGGAGTGAAGCTTATGCTATTCAAGTTAAAGATCCAAGATCCAGCTTCATCCGCAAGTGTACCAAGATAGAGCTTCGTTGAAGATCACAAGCTTGGGTATATTTAGTTTAGGTTTTTATACTTGTGTGTTAATACTTTAAGCTCATATTATTCACACACACGTATTTATTGATTTTATCAAAATATAGGTGTTTTTGTGAAAACATTGTTTTATTAGTTTATAGACTTCAATATCAGTTTATACATAGTTTATAAAGTCTATAAAATCATTTTGTAGAGTTTTAAAAGTTTGTTTAAATCAAATGTCAAAACATGTATGTTTCGTTTTCATGCTTTTGGACATATTTGAAAAATGATGAGTTTTCACTATTGGGGAATGCAATTCTAAAAATTCTTTTTGTAACATGTTCATTCACATGTTTATAAACATCTCCCAAAGTTTCATAATTTTTAGAATTTATTTGATATTTTTAAACCCTATTTAAAGTTGGTTTTTACTGTGCTGTATTCATGTCATGAGTCGACTCATGAATTATACGAGTCGACTCATAAAGTCTTACACAGTTTTCATTTTGTTTCTGGTGAGTCGACTCATACGTTCATGAGTCGACCCGACAGGTTGAGTCGACTCATGCCTGTCATAAGTCGACTCATGAAGTGTTCTGGAATTTGGTTTTTGTTTCTGCTGAGTCGACCTATGACCTCATGAGTCGACCCATGCATGATGAGTCGACTCATGAATTTTATGAGTCGACCCATAAGCTGTTTTTGGCCTATAACGGTCAATTATGAGTGGACCCATGATTTTTATGAGTCGACCCATAATGTGTCCGTTACACAGTAACGGCTATTTTCCAGCTTTGTTTTCTTATGGTTTTTGGTCATTTTACTTGGGTTTTTGCTGAAGTTTTGTGTGGGTATAAATACCCTCTTGCTCTCATCTTTCATATTTTAATCAAGAAGTTTTAAAACAAGTTTAACAAGGGTTTAAAGTTTGTTTTAGTGTTTGTTTAAAGAGTTTATTTGTGAAGATAATTTCACAAGGGCTTGAGGAGATAATCTTTCGTGTTTGGGCTTCAAATCATCTCTCTCTCACTCTTGTCATTTATTGGAGAAGTTTTCTAAACTCAATCTAGCTTTACATTTTATTGTTTGATTATCATTTTATTAAGCTAGTGTTTATATTGAGTTTAGTTGATTTTATTTATCTCTTTGTACACACACAACCTATTGAGCTTATTGTATTTTCATACTTAGTATAATTTGGGTTGTGGGATTGTGTGACTTAGAGTTGTGCTTATATTGTGTTCTCATCCATTGTAGAGAACAAATCTTTTGTTGTGAGCTTTCATTGTGAGATCACTTGTATTACACTAGTACACCAAGAGGAGTGTGTGGTGAGAGACGGCATTGTCCCAAGAGTAGTGGCGTCGGTAGCCTAGAGAGAGGTGATAATTCCGAGCACTTGAGGGAGACACGGGCTAGAGACCAACACTTGAGGTTGTAGTTAGTGTAGTTACATTATGAGTGATTGTAAAGTTTTCGGTTAGCTAGAAAACCGTATTGTGAGGTGTAAACGTTTTTTGGGTAAGCGTAGAAAACCCGGTGTGATAGTGGAGATCTCCTCGAGGTGAGGAGCGGGGACGTAGGTCAGGCGGACCGAACCCCGTGAACATATCGTTTTATTTGTGTTTGCATTGGCACACTTATTTTCATATTTATATTGCCTTTGTCAATTGCACATTGTTTATATTCCCACTATCTTATTTTGTTTGTTTCACCCTTGTATTATTTATATATCCTTGCACATATATTATTCATATCTCTTGCTAGGATATTTGTCAATAAGTTTTAATTTGGCATAAATCGGATTAGATTAGCATAAACCCTATTCACCCCCCTCTAGGGTTCCTTCCTAGTGGCATTAGGGTACTTTCAATTGGTATCAGAGCTTGGTGCTTTTTGATTTAAGGTCTAACCACCTTGAGTTAAAGATCCAAGTTAGCTTTTTGTGCTAATCTAGTTTTGAGATTTATTGTTATCTTGCTTGTACATAATTAAATTATGGACATGCATTGTGCACCTTGTTTAGGGTATGATCCTAATGTTGCTCCTAGAATAGATGATTTCTCTTATGACCAATGGTGTTCTAGATTTAATATTTTTATTAGATCTAGACATTTCGATTTATGGGATATTATAGATGAAGCTTATATTGTACCCACTATGGAGAAATCCAAGTGGAGTAAAAATGATCATCGTATGTTTACAATGAATAAGCTCTTGTTAGAATTTTTGCGTAATGCTTTTGATTCATCCTTTTCTAACAAGTGTGTTCATTTTGATAGTGCTTAAAATTTATGGAAATTCATAGAAGCACATCAAGGGGACTTGGAGGCGATCCGACAAGCTTTGGAGGCTTCCTCTTCAAGTTCCATTGGAGCATCATGCACACGTGCACTAGGCGATAGCCCTAGTGAGGTTTGCGAGTTCGAATCTATTAATGATTTACCTAATGATGAACTTGCTTGTGCTAGTGAAAAGTTATTACATGCCTTTAACAAATTGCAAAGTGATTTTAATGATTTAAAAAGCAAGCATGAAGTTTTGAAATCTGATCATGAGTCTTTAACTTCTAAGTTTGATATTATTTCAAATGAAAATATGATCCTTAAAGAAAATAATGAAAAATTAAAATCGGATCATGATTCTTTGCTTTCAAACTTTGACAAGTTAACTCATGAAAAAGATAATGCCATGTTAGAAGTAAAGAACATACAAAATAATACTGCCTCTTTTATAGATGATTATTTATGTTCTACTTCTAAAGGTGCATATGTGCCTAAAAATGAAGACTTGAATCTTATGAAAAAATGCATATCATCCTTAGATTCAACTTTGAAAACATGCATCAATAATCATAAGAAGCTTATGGATATGTGTGCCAAGTCTAAGAAATTATCCACTCATCATGCACACATATATAGCAAAGTTTATAAATGCTCCATTTGCGGCCGAAAAGGCCATTTAGCTAAATTTTGCTATGATGCACATAAACCAACAAAGACTAATGATCATTGTGCATCTCATCAAGTTTCTTCATCACATATACACACACATGCACATAAAGTACATCATAAGCATGCCCATGTGTATCAATGTGATCTTTATGGTCGTTTTGGTCATTTGGCCAAGTATTGTTTTGATTTGAAAAGAAAATCTAGTTTGCCGAATGTTTCTAGTAGACCACAAGTGTTTGAATGTGATATTTGTGGTAGATTTGGTCATTTGGCTAAGTTTTATTATGATTTGAAAAAATGTTCAAACTTGCCAAATTTCTCAAGTAAACCACCTTTGTTTAATGATGTTTCTCATTTGCGAAATAATTTAAAAGAAAAATATTTATTTGCAAATGATTTCCGTGCACGTCCACTTGGTCAACACAAATCATTTAACCTTCTTCATTGCACATATTGTAATCGGAATGGTCATGTGTACAATTTTTGTTTTGACCGTGTTAGTGCACCACATGTGCCCAAGAGGGTTCATAACCCTAGGGTTTTGAGCTTGAATGATAGGGGTCATGTCCCTAACCAATCCGGCACCAAGAATTCTTGGGTGCCAAAATAATTTTT
>BQKN01056423.1:0-11897 GCA_022839385.1 Asparagus kiusianus
ATAAACGTGTCTTTCATAGCATGGCTATGCCCTCGATATCGATGTCCTGATATGAGGTTTTCCTTTGGCTATTACTATTATAACATCGACTAGATGATGCAACCCTCTTGATTATACATGTTCTGGGTCACGGTTATTTTTGTAGTTTTACAAAAGTCGTTTCCATGGTAACTCTGTGGTTAGTGCACAACATTTCATGCACAGTCACTAAAAATTTAATCGACAAACATGGGTTTATAAAGGGGAATTAGACGAAGAATATAACATGTATATAAACGGGCCTATGCGCATTCCTGATATCCTGAGTTATTGATAATCATATTTTTATTATAATTTTATATCCTCATTATCTATTTTACATGAATAAATATACCATTAATAATTGTTGTTAGCTTAGTTTGCACATAAATGAATGAAAATATAAATAAATATTATTAAATGTAAAAACCCCTTTAAAAGCTCTCTTCTCTATTTTGTAGCATTTTAGAAGTCCATCAAGCAAAAGCCCACAATTGAATGGTATGAAGCAAGGCCAAAAATCCTCCTACACATCATGCTCAAGAAGAAGCCACAAAGGCCCAAAGCACATCAACAAACAAATTACACCCATGAGCTTTCATTTACATTTGAAAATCAAATGGAAAATGAAATGGACCGGACCTAACTTATGGATTTGGACTGCTGCATATGGACATGGACCGGACTTGTGCTTGTTTTAAAAAAATCAAATGAAAGCTTCAAATGGGCCGGACTTCTAGTTTTGTAAAGCTGCAGTTTTGATAATCACAAGAAATGCAAATGTGGTTGCTGCAAATGTGCAATCATCATGAGGCCGGACTTAGGAAAATCAAGGGAGAAACTAATTGGGCCGGATTTGTTTTTGGATTTCAATCACATGAATTGGTTTTATCAAATCAAATGAGAAAATCATGGATATGGGCCGGTTGCAAACAACAAGGAAGAATGGCCGGACTTGCAATGTTTATTTTCTTCTTAGAAAATCAAATGAATGTTGGGCTAGAGAAGAACAAAAAGCAAATTCAAAGGTGGAGATTGTTGTTTGGGGCTCAAGACAAATCCAATGGCTCATATTCATTGAAGATTACTATAAATAGGGGTAGAGAGTGAGGGGTTAAGGGTGTGAAAATTTTTGTAACTCCTTTTTAGAGAGGAGGGCTACTCTTAATTGAGAAGGCCTTCCAAATTTGTAACTTTTTGTTACAATTAATAATAATAATTTTTTCACCACTTTAAATATTTCTTCTCTTTGTTGGATGATGAAGATGTAGATGAAGAATTATTTAGAGGTTTACATTTCTTTCCTTTTTCTCTTTTATTTCTCTTTTATTGCTTATTAGTTAGATTTATTTTCATGTTTGTAATTAGATTTTATTTTTCTTGTTAAATAGCCAAGAGGCTAGAACCCTCTTGCCTTAGATTTATTTCATGCTTATAGAGTAGATTTATTTTCGTGCATTTAATTCTTGTAATTTTATTTTGTAGTTTAGATTTTACAATTTATTTTATAGTTAGATTTTAATTTCTTACACTATTCACCTTGAGGCTAGAACCCTCTTGGGTTTAATTTTTTTTTGTTTATTTCTATTTTGTTTGATTCGCCTTTAGGCTAGAACCCTCTAGGGAATCACCCTTTTTCTAAGAAGTGGGTTCAATTTTAGATTATCCATATCTATAATTGAATGCACCATCTTTAATTTCTTACATTTTCTTTTATTCTAGAATTCTGTTCTTCATTCTTGATTTTTATTTGTTTCTTGATTTTATTCATTTTTTTCCTTCTCACCTTATTGATCATACTCATTCTTTACCAAATCCACTCTCACTTACACTTGCACCTATTTACACACCATTTTTCACTATATCAATCTCTTCACAATCATATTCACTCATCACTCCTATTTATCACGCACACAACATAAGAACCGATTTTATATTTTCTCCTACAAAACACCTTCCTCGTGGGATCGATATCTTAAATACTATAACTTGACACGGTTGTGCACTTGTAACCTTTTTGGTACATGTTTATGCTGCATCAAGTTTTTGGCGTCGTTGCCGAGGAAGATGCTTAAGTAGGTTTTAATTATTTTGGTTCTTTAACTTGTGTGTTTATTGTGAAAGAACTACTTGGAGATTAAAGATCAAGAATTGAAGATTGAGGAATTAGATATTCGCTTGTGGTAAGTCTTCTTCCTTATATTTTCAATTCCACACCTTTAGTTAGTTTCTCACAATTAGTGACAATTAGGATCTTTAAAAAAAAGAAAAAAAAATTTATTTTTGTTGACCATAATAAAATTCACCCTCCACTTTGACATTTACTAACAAGATAATAAATTCAAACAAATTCCCCCTTCTCATTTGTTTGATTGTTAACCCTAATTAAAAAAGATTTTTCTTTTCCATCCTTTTTAGTTGCTTTTAATTCATAGGGTTGCATTTCATATTGATAGTAGGAATTCACCAAGTGATTTGAGCATCTTGATTTGGCACACACTCAAAAATATTTTTAAGGGCAAAACCCCCTAATCAAGATAAGGTGAGGGATTTCATCACCCTTTCCTTAGCCAAAAAATCACTAATTCCTCACTACACCACCCAAGCCTAATAAAACGCATTAGATGTTGGCCCTAAGGATTCGAGCTCAATAAGGAACAAAGAATCCTTAAGTGAACCGGTTTAAGTTTTCTTGGATTAGTTGGTGTCTAAGGCAAGGTTTAGGAGTTGCGTAAAGCGCTCTGTAAGGAACGAGGTACTTAATTGATCTCTGATCACCCTCTAGTACTATCCTTACCTGGCTAACTACCCGGGTAAAACTTTTATCTTTTCACTTTAGGAGTTTTTGGTTAGGAGCTAGTCTAGTTGAGTTAGGCTTAACCCTAGAGTTAGAGTGATTGAAAAGTGATTGATTTTGATTTGTTTTAGTTAGGAATTTTTCAATTTCTTCTTTAAAAAAACTAACTTTTATTTTTCCAAAAAAAATTATATAAAAAGAAATTGTTTTTGGTGCATGCAAAACGTAGACAATACACATCAACAAATTCATTTTGAACAAATGGCTAATCCACAAGTTTTTCAAAATTTATGTTATCACAATATGATTGAAATTTCTAATGAAGTTCGGGAGTTTGTAGAGAGTCCATATCAGTATTCGGTAAATGATCCATTTTTTCCAACCTACAACCCAGGTTGGGCAAGTTACACAAACATTGCATGGAATCAGGAAAACCACTCTGGAACCCAAAACTTCACTCCCTCTTTGAACCAACATTGTCCTAGGGGTAATACAGTTCCTTTCAATTCTCATCCACAATTTCAACAACCCAGTCTGTCACATCAAAACCAGTCTCCACATCATCAAGTTGTAACTCACACTCCTCTTGATACAGATCATGATGAACGTCTCAATATTTTGGAAAAAGGTTTTGAAATCATAATTAAGGCCTCCACACTAGCCACGGATATGTTAACTCAAACATCCTACACGATGAACTCCTTTATGCAATCAACTGAACTCATACTTAACTCTAACACTCAAGCCATAGATAGATTAGAAACCCACATTGATCAACTAGCTAGTGCCATAAGTGAAGGAGAGGAAGGAGAAATTCTGAGTCAACCCGTGGACAATCCCTAAGGACACTCAAATGATTACACTACAGTCAGGAAAACAGGTCGATAATCAGGAAAGAACACCTTCAAGTCAAACTTTTATTCCAGAACCAATTCCTTCTCCTTCTGATAACTCAAATCAGGAAAGACCAGAGGAAGAAGAAGAAGAGTCATATCCAAGTTTTGAGGAAATTTATGGTGAGGAGCTGAATACATTAGGAGAAGCAGATCAGGTTTGTCAAAATAAGGAAACTATGTCAAACAATTGCTGCTTTGAACTGAATTTTGAAGAACTCTTTCTTGATGAACTAAGATTTTTGGAAAATAAACAACAACCAAATTTTTAAACATCAACCATGAATCTTGGGGTTGAGAAAATTGTTAAAGAAAAATTGGTTGTTAGAGAACAAACATTCACAAATCAAGAATCTATGTCCAATATGCAAGACACCAATAATACCTACCTTCCATTGCCACAAAAATCATTGAACACCCCGGAATGCTTAGAATTTCAGCACATTGTTGATTATATCATGTTGAATTTATTTAAAATCCGTGGGATAATTTTCAGCAATAAGGTAGGATTCAATGTAGAACATGAACTCTTCATGTTGAATATTTCATTCTACATTGTTTATTTTGTTTATTTCAGAATAATAAAAAGAATTTATTATTCTCTCATTTGAGAGTTTCTTGTTCAGTTGTTAAAAAAAAGAAAAAAAAAGAAAAAAAAGAAAAAAAGAAAAAAAGAATAAATTTTTGATTTCATCCTCCTCAGACCAAAGGTAATTACAGATTTTTTATCAGCCGACCAAATGTAAGTACTTCACTTCTTATCTGCTTTACTTTATGCATCATAGAGTTTGCATTGAGGACAATGCAAATTTTAGGTGTGGGGGTGGGAATTAGTTATTTTTTCTCTTTATTTTACATTTTTAGTTATATTTTTGTTTTTTTCCCTTTTTTTTCTAAAAAAAATTTATAAAAATATCGTCACTTGCCAAATTAATAGAGTTATGTAATAATTGATTTATTTGATAAATTTGAAATTTTCTAATCCCTAGTTGGTTATTTACTTAAGTTCATCTTTTATGATAACTCTAAATAAATTTCTTAAGAAATAATTTTCAAAGTAGTGTACTTTACTTAAGCCTTATCTTGGACTTTTATTTAAAATAATGAAATTTTTGCATGCTTAACTTAGAGTTGAAAATAATTTTTTTCAAAGTGTCTTGATTTACATATTTTCCAAAAATATATACATATACAAAAAAAAATTGCAAAAGAAGAGTGCGAAAAATAGGCACCAAAAACGGAAAAGAAAGAAAAAAAACTCTTGAATTCAAGGTGATTCTATCTTATAAAGCCTAAGTTGACCGAGTAATTAAGCCTAAGGAGTACTTCCATACTTAATGACCTAAGCCCATTTGGGTTGGGATCCATTGGTCCAAAACTCGTTAAATGGTCACTTAGAAAGCCCGTTAAAGTAGAAAAAAATCACCAAGGAAGAAAGAGTTAAAAAAAATTAATTAAAAAATTAAAAAAAAGGAAACTAATAAATGTTTTATAATTGTATATATGATCTTGGAAAATATTTTAAATCAAGCAACTTGAAAATTATTTAAAACAAAGAGTTAGCATGTTCTTTTCAAAAATTTTAAATTAAATTTCTAAGTCTGGCTTGGTTTTGTATTGCTACAATAAGAAGATTTTCTTAAAAATATACCTTAGAGTTATATATAAAAATATTTTCTTGAGTGATAACTGGCTCCAATTAGATTATCTAAAAGTTATCAAGTGAATTTAGTTATTTACTGACTTCTTTAATTTGGCAAATTGACCGAATTTTGTGGGTATATTCACTGCAAACCCTCACGAGACTACAACTCGTCCACTAGGGTAACCTAGGGGTTTAAAAGCTTGTTGTATGCGCTAAATACAACCGCGATTCCTGCGAAAGTGAGTTAGGATTTTTTTTATTATTCTTTGCTAGAGGACTAGCAAAAGTTTAGTTATACATATATATACATGGGGCCAAAGGGCCAATACTTGACTTGAAGCCGTGTTCCCGGGACGGTTTACGGGAAACCGATTTATATACATGAAAATATTCTTCTCTAATTCAAATAACTTTTAAAATAATAATAAAATCTGCTTGTGTGTTTGAAGATAGACATTGTTTGATCTCTATGGTTTGTAAATTTCTTTTATCACTGTTTATTTATAATTTATTTTTTTCTTTATACGTCATTTACACTTACATGTGCATTATCCCTTCATTTTACATGCTTGTTGGGAGTTTTCTGACTCCCCTGGGGGTTGTATGCCCCAGATTCGGGAACTGTTCTTTCTTCGCAGGATCGAGAGTATTTCGAGGGGCAGGCTCAGCTGTAATGATCACCGTTCCTTTTATCAGTTCTCCCGTTCAGTTGTTTTAGGTAGTTATTTTGGTTCAGGTTTTTCTTTAGCCACAGTTGGCTCTCCAGACTATGGTGTATTTTTTCCTTTCTCTTTAGAGATTTGTGGACTTGTCATAGAACTATGGAAATTTCTGAGTTTTCTTTATCTATACATTCTATTTTATTTTCTTGGTTACATGCTCTTTGGTATAGTTTTGGCTTTATTCGTATACAGGATGATCTAGAGGCGTGAATGCGACCGTATGGTTGCATTGCCGACTGAATCACGCTCCAAACTATTACATTTTGGAATCGGGGCATGACAAGGTTTTTATTGGTATCAAAGCCAGGTTTAGGAATTGTTGTCTCATCCTGTATACACATAGAAACTAAGATTGAGCCAAAAATAGAGCAGGTATAGAATGCGCCCTTTTCTTTTCAGAAATACATCCTTTGACTCCCATTTTCTGTGATTCTCCAGTCCTAAACTCGACCCCTCTTTTTTTAGGTGATCGCTATGGCCCCAACCCGTCGACCCGCCGCTCCCGTTGTCCCTGCAGGACACCAAGTCGATCAGGCTGATCTTGCAGAAGCGATTAGGGAGCTGGTAGCTCAAAATCGCCAAAGGGACGGGCAACGACAGGTTGCAAGGCCGGGTAATGTGTCCGATTTTTGGAAGATTAACCCACAACACTTTGCTAGGACTGAAGGCGGATATGAGGTCGAGATGTGGTTGCAAACCATGGATCGCCTATTGAGGGCAGCTAAGATGCCAGATGAAGACCGAGTCGATGTTGTGCAGCTGCAACTTAGTAATATAGCTAGAACATGGTGGGATGCAGAGGAGGAGAAGCTGCCAAAGCCAGTTTCATGGGAGACATTCCGGGAGAGTTTCCTAGAGGCATTTTTCCCAAAGACAGCTCGTCTTGAGATGCAGAGACAGTTTGTTATGCTGAGATAGAGAGCCAGTACTGTAGATGAGTATGCAGCAGAGTTTGCCAAGCTCAGCAGGTTTGCCCCTGGGATGGTGTCCAATGAGGTGGATAAGGGACAAAGGTTCATGTAGGGTCTAAATTTTGAGATCCAAACTCAGATTTATAGTCAGAAGGGGGTTGAGACTTATACGGATGTCCTAGAGGCAGCTCGGAAAGCAGAACAGCTGATTGGGATCATGAACTCAGTGAAGAGAGGGACAAACAAGCGCCCTGTAGGACAGAACTCGGGGGGTAACCAGTAGAAGCCTCAAACCGGAGGAGCACCAGCCAAGCGCCAGCAGATAGGGCCTCCAAGACCAGCTCCACAACCAACCAACATGATTTGTCATTTCTGCAGCAAGCCGGGGCACTTAATGAAGGACTGCAGGAGAGCTAACGGATTGTGCCTAGCATGTGGGGTGGCAGATCATCAGCTTTCCACTTGTCCCAGTAAAGGAGTTTTAGGAGGATATTCAGGCGGCGCGATAGTGCCAGCAAGGCTGCCTAGACCGGGTGGCCAATAGTTGAGGCCACCACTTCCCACGCAGCAGCAAATGTTTCAAGGACATCAGAGGGTCAGCAATTTCAAGGCCAGAGATAGTGGAAAGGTCCTCATTTCCAGCAGTCATATCAGCCACAGTATCAGCAGGGACGCCCAGGACAATATGGTCAGCAAACTCAACTGTAGCAGAGACAGGGTCGGATTATGACACTTACCGCTGAGCAGGCAGAGGCATCTGGTGATGTAGTCACAGGTATTATTTTGGTTTATTCAGTGCATGCATTTACCCTATTTGATTCTGGAGCATCGCACTGTTTTATATCTGCTCAGTTCGTTGCACGACACACCATACCCTGTGATAGTTTAGATGCAAGCTGGAGTATACATACCGGTAGTGGGGTGTTAATATCTAGTATGGAGTGTAAGAAATGCCCAGTGGTAGTTTGTGGTAGGGAGCTAGTTGCAGACTTGTTGGTGATTGACACTAACGGGTTCGATATCATTTTGGGGATGGATTGGCTCTACAACTTCCATCCGACGATCGACTGCCGACGCCGAAGCGTTGTGTTCAAGATACCAGGTCACCTAGTGTTTGAATTCATGAGCGGAAGCAAAGTGATGGAGCAGCCAGAGCATAAAGGCAGCATGGATGGAGTATTAACCTGTATAGAGGTAGAGGAGAAGCCCATACGAGAAATTGTCGAGGAATTCCTTGATGTTTTTCCTGATGAGTTGCCGGGTCTACCACCAGATAGAGATATAGAGTTCGTCATTGATCTTATTCCAGGGGTTGCACCTATCTCAAAACCACCCTATCGGATGCCAATAGCAGATTTAGAGGAGTTGCGGAAGCAAGTACAGGAGTATCTTGATAAGAAATTTATCAGGCTTAGTACTTCACCTTGGGGAGCACCAGTGGTGTTAGTACCAAAGCCGGATGGTAGCAAGCGGATGTGTATTGACTACAGGGAATTGAATCAGGTTACCATCAAAAGTAAATACCCAATTCCCAGGATTGATCTTTTCGATCAGCTTGGAGGAGCTAGGGCATTTTCTAAGTTGGACCTCAGGTCAGGTTATCATCAGCTGAAGGTGAGAAAGGAAGACATACCCAAGACCGTATTCCGAACACGGTACGGGCACTATGAGTTTTTGGTGATGCCATTCGGAGTGACAAATGCTCCATCTACATTTATGAGTTTGATGAACAAGGTGTTTTCCCAGTATCTTGACCAGTTTGTTGTGGTGTTCATTGATGACATTCTTGTGTACTCCAAGACCAAGGAAGATCATGCAGAGCATCTATGGATGGTGTTGCAAATCCTACGGAAGGAGAAGCTTTATGGAAAATTAAACAAGTGTGAGTTTTGGCTGGAGCAGGTATCTTTTCTAGGGCACGTAATTTTAGGAGCGGGTATCTCTGTGGACCCGAAGAAGGTTGATGCGGTATTGAGATTGGATCCACCTACATCTGTGACAGAAGTACGAAGTTTCTTGGAGATGGCTGGATACTATAAGAAATTCATAAAGGATTTCGCTAAGATTGCAGGACCACTTACTAGGCTGACTCGGAAGGAGGTCAAGTTTGTGTGGGCTCCAAAGTGTCAAGCAGCATTTGAGGAGTTAAAGAAGAAGTTGACGTCAGCACCTGTTTTGACAATCCCGGATGAGTCAGGAGGATTTATAGTGCACACAGATGCTTCTGGTTTGGGTTTAGGTTGTGTTTTGATGCAACATGGAAAGGTAGTAGCTTATGCGTCTAGACAGCTGAAGACGCATGAGAGGAATTACCCAGTTCATGATCTGGAATTGGCGGCGGTTATTTTTGCATTGAAGCTATGGCGGCACTATCTTTTAGGGCAGAGAGTGGAGGTGTACACAGATCACAAAAGTTTAAAGTATATCTTCACCCAGAAAGAGCTCAACATGAGGCAACGTAGGTGGTTAGAGCTTATGGCGGATTATGATCTTGATTTACAATATCACCCAGGACGGGTTAATGTAGTGCCAGATCATTTGAGCAGGAAGCCTATGGCGATGAGACTCACCAGACAGCGGGAGTTGCTAACTAAGTTTTGGAGGATGAACATGGGGGTTATATTGCCTGGAGTAGAGAGACAGTTGATGAGTTTGCAGTTACAGTCAACCCTGGTGGACCGGATCAAGGCTACCCAGTTCGAGGATGCTCGATATCAAAAATTTAAGAAACAGGTGGAGTCTGGGGAGAGAACTGATCTACAAATACATGAGGATGGATCCTTGCGATTTTGAGGTAGGTTATGTGTGCCTAAGGGCAATGTTAGAAGAGAGCTGTTAGAGGAGGCGCACAGTTCAGTGCTTTCTATTCATCCAGGAGGAACAAAGATGTATCGGGACTTGAGAGAACACTACTGGTGGCTAGGAATGAAGATGGAGATAGCCCGATTTGTGTCCAAATGCCTGATATGTCAGCAGGTGAAGGCTGAGCATCAGAGGAAAGCTGGGTTATTACAGCCCCTTCCTATTCCTGAGTGGAAGTGGGAACATGTTACGATGGACTTTGTCACAGCTTTGCCAAGGAGCCAGAAGGGAAACAACACCGTATGGGTAGTAGTAGACCGGCTCACAAAGTTAGCTCGTTTTATACCATTTCGAGTTGGACAGACGACAGAGAGTTTAGCGGAGTTGTACATGAGGGAGATAGTACACTTGCATGGGGTACCAGTTAGCATTGTTTCTGATCGAGACACCCGATTTTTATCACACTTTTGAAAGAGCTTGCAGCAGTGCCTGGGGACTAGACTGAGTTACAGTACAGCTTACCACCCGCAGACAGATGGACAATCAGAGAGGACTATACAGATTTTGGAGGATATGTTGCGGGCATGCATGTTGGATTTCAAGGGCTCTTGGGAAGACCACTTACACTTGGTGGAGTTTTCTTATAATAACAGTTATCAGGCAAGCATTCAGATGACACCTTATGAGGCATTATATGGGAGAAAATGTAGATCTCCTACCTGTTGGGATGACATGGGAGAGAGGCGTCTGCTAGGTCCTGAGATGATAGTGCAGACAATAGACAAGATAAAGGCAATACGGGAGCGCCTCAAGTCAGCTCAAGATAGGCAGAAGAGCTGGGCTGATACTAAGAGGAGACCTCTACAGTTTCAAGTTGGAGAGCATGTTTTCTTGAGGATATCCCCAACCAGAGGAGTTATCAGATTTGGCAGCCGCGGGAAGCTTAGTCCACATTTTATTGGTCCTTTTAAGATATTGGAGAGAGTAGGCGAGGTAGCATACCAGCTAGCTTTGCCTCCGTCATTTGAGGGAGTGCATAATGTGTTCCATGTATCACAGCTTCGGCGATATATACGAGATGAGACTCACATCCTAGACGTCGTAGAGCTTCAGATTGGGACGAACTTATCATATGAGGAGCGACCTATGAAGATTTTGAACAGGCAGGAGAAGGTCCTCAAGAACAGAACTATTCCGCTTGTATTAGTATCGTGGGGACATCATGGGCCTGGTGAGGCGACTTGGGAGCGAGAGGAAGATATTCGTCAACACTATCCACATCTCTTTGTTACAGGTGACTTTTAGTTCTTATTATGGTCGAATAAATTTCGAGGACAAAATTTTCTTTTTTAGGTGGGTAGAATGTAATAATCAATATTTTTTTTATACAAGGTTTTATAGGAGGTCCACAATTACTTTATTTTGTAGCAAGTTTTATGAATAGGCCCACATCATGTTTAAAAAAAATGAGGGTTCTCAAAGGCCCACCTAGAAAGCCCACTTCACCCATGTCTTCGTTTGAGAGATTCATGATGATTCTTTTTCTCTTTTTAGAATTTTTTTTAAAATCAAAATACCGTGATTTTAGCTCCCAAATAAAAAAAAACGTGGGATTTTTTTAGTTTCCTTGTTTGTTTTTACCTATTTTACCAAATTTAAAAAAACAAATTCCTTAATTTTAGGGATTTTCAAATTTTAACTTTTATATATATATATATATATATATATATATATCCTCACCTCTTCTTTCCTATATAAAAAAAATCTGCACAAAAAAAAACAAAAAAAAAGAAGAAGCAACAGAGAACAAGAGAAGGGAAGGAGACGCATTTGGATTTTTCTTTTGGAGTTCATAGTCTTTTCTTCGACAAATCGGCAAGCTTCTTTCCTCAAATTTCTTTTTTTCTAAATTTTTATCTTCATGCCAACATTTTTCCCTGCATCTTAGGATTTTCTTAGTAAAAAATTTTTGTGGGGTTTTTCCTTGATTTATAAACTTAGCCATTTCTTTATATAATTTCATAAATCATAGTTTTGTTGTAAATAGATGGATGGCATCCGTTGTAAATAAATTGATGGCATGAGCTGTAAATAAATAAAACTCTATGA
>BQKN01056436.1:0-10212 GCA_022839385.1 Asparagus kiusianus
ACTAGATTAGTTGCTACATGTGAAAACCTTATATCTATTGAAGAATAAATTAATTGTTCAAATGGGCTTGATATCATAGTCCTTTATATGTAAAGTTTGGATTTCTATTTAGTGTCTCAAATTGTTTAATGTAATATTAAATATATAGGACAGAATCTCTTAACAAAAAGGGTATCCTATTTTCTCTTCGGCATATCAAAATGAGGTAGAGGAACAAACTTAAGTATGAAAAAAGCAATAAAAAGATCGTTCACATGCATATACTCAAAGAAATATACTACAGTTGAGTCAATAGTTTTTGATGATTGAGTATATATAATAGGGCTTTTTCAATATTAGTCCATAAATCTTTTGACATTTAACCACGTGCATTGATTGTGCATAAAAACAATATTCATCTAAACGGGAAAATGGGTGGATATAGTTTCTATTAAAGATAAATTAGTCATTAATGGGCGGGTTATTACACACCCATTTGTCCGTTTAGATGGATATTGTTTTAAAAACACCCTCAACGCTTCAACAATTACAAAACTTATTTTTAAAAGTTAAAAATTATAGAAAACACTTAAAATGATTAAATGCCCCTTAGAATTTCGAGATTTGTAAAAAAACACCCTCAAAGTTTAAAATATTATAAAAACGCCCTCAAGAGTTAAAAATTATAAAAAAACTATCAAAATTTTCTAACCTCACAGATGACACATGGAATTCAAAAATTACCAACAGCCCCCTGAAATTTTATAATTTGCAAAATATACCCTTAAAAGTTGTAGAAAATGAGAAAAACACCCTCAAGACTTCAAAATTACCAAATAATCTTAGAGTTTTCTAAACTTGCAAAGGACACATGAAATCTAAAATTTTTCAATAGTCTCCTATAAATTTAAAGTTTGCAATTAACACCCTCAAAGTTTTAATTTTTTAGAAAAACGCCCTCCATAGTTTAGAATTACAAAACCATCCTGAAATTTCAAAACCTACAAATGACACATGAAATCCAAAAATTACTAGCAGCCCCCTGTAAATTTATAATTTACAAAAAGTACCATCAAAGTTTAAAAATTGCAAAAAACACCCTCAAGAGTTCAAAACTACAAAACAATCTTAGAATTTTCTAAACTTGCAAATGACACATGAAATCTAAAAAGTTTTGGTAGTCCCCTATAAATATTGAATTTGAAAATAACACCCTCAAACTTTTAAAAATTGTAAAAAATACCCTCAATGATATATAAATATAAAAAGTAGGCGCTCACAATTCTTCGTCGGCAGGAGATATATGCGTGTGTGGGATCTTTTCAGTACCCTCAAGGATATATAAATGTTATTTTCATTTATAGGCTTTTGCTTGTGAATATATGTTAAATGCCATCCAGGGCTTCTCGGCATCGCACTGGTCTCCTGGATTAGAAATGAATATTTTTTGATATGGTATTGTATCTGCACGAGTTTGTTCAAAATTGGCAATGAAGTCGCAATGTGCTTTGAATTTGATGGCGAGGACCAATTGAACTCAGATCTTGAGCTTATACTTATTATGAACTTTGGGAGACTGAGTTAGTGGATTGTAGTGATTTGGGAATGAAATCTGAAGCTGATCAGATTCCTCTTAAGTTGTTGGCTCATTAAGGTTCTATGGCTCTACAACAATATAGTTACCAGTTGACCTTGAAAATACAAAACTATTAAGGAAATAATATTTGCAAAGATAATTATTGAAGAAAATTATGAACAACAACAACAAAATTACTACACAAGATTAAAACAAGATGGAGTGTGCCGCTAATTGAGTCAGTTTCCTCACTGTAGCATTTGTAAGAGTATCCTCAATTATTTTATCTGCAACATGTTTATTCAATAAATGTTTATGCTTTAATCTAGTTTGAGTAATTAGAACCAATGTTATTTGTGATCAGTGAGTTGAGATATTGACGCACAAAAGAGATTTTTTCAAGTTGTCGATTCAATTGAGAAAGAAATGTTTAACCCCCCTGATAGTTGTAGAAAACCCCCTAAAGTTTACAAAAAACCTCCTGAAAGTTTACAGAAAACCCCCTGAAAATTTGCAGAAAACCCACTGAAAGTCTACAGAAAAGCCCCTGAAAGTTTGCAGAAAACCCCCTGAAAGTTTACAAAAAAGCCCTAGAAGTTTGTAGAAAACCACCTGAAAGTTTGCCAAAACCCCCCTAAAAGTTTGCAAAAAAATCCCTAAAAGTTTATAGAAAACCCCCTGAAAGTTTACAGAAAACCACCTGAAAGTTTGTAGAAAATCCCCTAAAAGTTTGCAAAAAAACCCCTGAAGGTTTATAGAAACCCCCTAAAAGTTTGTAGAAAACCACCTGAAAGTTTACAGAAAATCCCCTAAAAATTTACAAAAAACCCCCCTAAAAATTTACAAAAAACCCCTAAAAGTTTACAGAAAACCCCCTAAAAGTTTGTAAAAAACCCCCTAAAAGTTTGTAGAAAACCCCCCTAAAATTTACAGAAAACCCCATGAAAGTTTACAGAAAACCCCATAAAAGTTTACAGAAAACCTCCCTGAAAGTTTGCAAAAAACCCCTAAAAGTTTGTAGAAAACCCCCTGAAAGTTTGCAGAAAACCTCCTGAAAGTTTGCAGAGAACCCCCTGAAAGTTTGCAGAGAACCCCCTGAAAGTTTTTAGAAAACCCCCTAAAAGTTTACAGAAAACCCCCTAACAGTTTGCAAGTAGATCCCTGAAACTTACATATATATAGAAGCATTATAATCATAACTAAATGGGTTATTGAGTCACCCATGAACTACCCATTTAGTAAATGGGTGGTTAAGAAGTGATCCATTTAGCAAATGCTAAATGGGTCATAAATGGTCAAATGGTCATAAATGTGCCCACTCATTTATGACCCAACCAAGACCCAACCAAAACCACCCATTTGACATCCCTAGCCCGCACTCAAACGATCGCATCCATTTAGTTTTAGATGGACCCTATTCCTAGATCCACCACTCCAGAATGAATTGCAAAAGATCAATCCCAACTATTGGACTTGAGATGCAAGCATAGCAGAGGGTGAATAGGTTTAATACAATTTTTCGATATAACACATAATATGCAACGGAAATATTCAAAAAAATAAAAGTGAACAACCAAACTAGAAACCAACTAAAGAACACGAGTGATTTTATGGTGGTTCGAAAAACAATCCTATGTCTACTCTTTCTTTTTATGAAGGGGCTTCCTCGCTATGACTAGATTTCACCTTGTTAGGTCTTATGTTTATGAGCCTACTATCTAATATAGTTTTTATGATTAATAAATAATTTTCTAACAATGTTTGTCGAGTGTTTATACTTGATTATTAGGTATTCTTCACAAAGATCATCCGTTGGAGGTTGGTTGGAATTGAGCTTAACGATGACATTCAAAGGAGGTTGGCAGATATTCGGAATGAAGCGATGATGAATTCAAGTCAAGTAGAAAATCAAGCTTCATCCGCAACCAAGTCGAGCTATATTGAAGATCATTGCTTGGTATAGTATTTTTAGGTTTAGGTGTTATATTTTGTGTGTTAATACTTTAAGCTCAATATTATACACATCATTATTAGTTTTATTAAAATATAGGTACTTTTGAAAAAACATTGTGTTATTGGTTATAGACTAAATAATCATAGTTTACATCTTTTATTAAGTCTATAAATCAATTCAAAGATTTCAAAACTTCGTTTAAGCCATTTTGTCAAAATCATGTGTTTTTGAAATTTCGTATTTTGACCAATTTTGCAAAATGATGAGTTTTCACAAATAGGAAATGTAATTTAAAAAATTCTTTTTGTAACATGTTTATTTTCATGTTCCCAAAGTTTTATAATTTTTAGAATTTATTTGATATTTTTAAAGAGGGTTTAAAGCTAATTTTTACTGTTTATAACAGGCATGTGCACGTTATCACTCAACTACTATAGTGATCTGTCGACTGATGAAGTGAAGCACAGATAGTGGTTTTTATCTGTTCAGTCGACTGATAACGCATCAGTCGACCGATGTAGGCATCAGTCGACTGATGATATGGCAGATGCACAGTAATAGCTAGTTTCTAGATTTTGTTATTTTTATCTTTTTCTTTGGTTTTTGGGGTTTGTTTTGTGAATCTATATATATCCCTTGCCCTCAAACTTCTGAACTTACTAAAGAAAGTTTTTAAAACAACTCTAACAAGGGTTTAAGGGTGTTTAAAAGTTTGTTTCAAGTTTGTTTTGTGAAGAAGTTTTCACAAGAGGAGGAGATTATTC
Organism: Asparagus kiusianus; assembly: GCA_022839385.1. Taxonomy (NCBI): domain Eukaryota; kingdom Viridiplantae; phylum Streptophyta; class Magnoliopsida; order Asparagales; family Asparagaceae; genus Asparagus; species Asparagus kiusianus. Next base: position 4,274 of record BQKN01056436.1, read on the forward strand.
TTTTCGTGTTTGAGCTTCAATCTCATCTCTCTCTCTCTCTCTCTCTTGAATTTTAGAGAAGTTTATGCTAAACTCATCTCTAGCTTTATATATATTTGTTGTTGTTTATCAATTTTATTAAGCTAGATTTTATGTTGAGTTTGTATTTTATTTTTCTCATTGTTTACACACACATCCCTTGAGCTTTAGTATTATCACATTAAGTATAATTTGGGTTGTGGTGAGTGTATCATTGAGAGTGAGCTTACATTGACTTCTCATCCATTATAGAGAACAAACCATTATACTTGTGCTTAATTTGTGAGATCATTGTAATACACAAGTACACCAAGAGGAAGTGGTGAGAGACGGGGTCAATTCCAAGAGGAGTGACGTTGGTAGTAAAGCCTAGGGAGAGATAGTAAATCCAAGTACTTGAGGAATTTAACACGGGCTAGGCCAACACTTAGAGGGTGTATTGTGTGATTACAATAGTGTGAGTTGTGAAATTTTTCGGTGAGCTAAAAAACCGATTGTGTTAGTTGTAAACGTTTTCGGTGAACGTTAAAAACCGGTTGTGATAGTAGAGATTCTCCTTGTGAGTGAGGAGCGGAGACGTAGGTCGAGGGTGACCGAACTCCGTGATCATATTGTGTGTTTGAGTTTGCCTTGGCGTATTATTTATGCTCATTACTCATTGCTTTTTATATCACCATTATCTCATGTTTATATCGCCCTTATTTTAATTACATATCCTTGCATATAATTTGTTGTATATCATAATTGTTAGGATAATTGTTAATTAGTTTTTAATTTGGTATAAAATATCAGATTTGATTTGCATATACCCTATTCCCCCCCCCCCCCCCCTCCTAGGGTAACTTCACACCTAAATTACAACCCCCTTTAGTAGGCTTATAAAAACCACACCATGGAATCTACCCGAGAGTAACACCTAGCCCTAGCTGTTCCCAACCCTCAATTATCATCCACTTAAGTATGTCGTAAAAACAAAAGGAAACACAAACTACCAAAAATAGTTTAAGCATAAATTAAAAAGATCTTACATCCCTTTTTCTAAGCAACCCATTCTTCAAAAGATTGAATCAAAGATTAATGAAGAAACGGTGATTATGTTGAATCAAAGAGCAACTCTCCTTGTTGATACGATCCAAAGATGTTAAGCACGATGAAAAAGAGTTTGATGAGGTTTCAAATCACAAATCAAAATCTTTTTCACAAACCCTAGAATAAAATCTCTAAAAGAGCTCTCCTTTTCTCAAAGCATAGAACTTCTCCAAAATATGATCTCTTCCTATCTTATATAGACTTTGATAAAGAAGGGAAGAGATATTAGAATCATAGTACAAGTTGAAGATGAAAGGGATCAACGAACGGTTGAGATTAGATCACAAATTCTACCAAAATGCATCGTCACCATCGATGGACAATCCTGACTATCAATGGTCCATCGATGGTTCCATGTAAAGAATCGTTGGTTGAAAAACTAATTTCTGGAATTTATCAATTATTCACTATACACAATCAATTGTGGTGTTGACCATTGATGGTTCCCTAACGACCATCGACGGTGCCAAACTCAATTTTAGGATTATTTTTTCATTTGTGCCCTATAGTCTATTGATTGTCTCATAACCATCAATGGTGAGTTAATGACCATTGATGGTATGATGACCGAAATCAACATAAACTTTAATTTTTTTTGTGTCATTTCACCTCATATCTTATCATAGACCTATTTATACTTATAATATATCATCTCAAACAATCATCAATAACCAATGAGACTTTGTTATTACTCAAACAAGATATATTGTACGAACTTCTTTCTAACAATCTCCCCCTTTTGATAATAACAAACCTTAAAATTTGAAATACAGAATTATATACATTTTGAGATATATATTTAGCAAGATTAAGTACACAAACACTTTTCATGAAAAAAAGATAGGCAAAAGTCCCCCTTTATTCACGCATCCATAAAAGTGTGCATATGTACGGATACTATAAAAACTCCCTCTAAAATAATGCATTGAGTAATTTAAAAAAATTCAAATCAAAACCAAGAAACTTCTTGAAAAGATATACTCAACTGAAGAACGTCACTCATGCAAAGAAAACAGACCAATCATGCAAAGAAAACACACCAAATCTTATCCCCATGTTGTTATTATCAAAAGATGAAAAAACCACACCAATTGTTATACTTTATATTTGAAAATCAAGATAGGAATCATCCAAGTACATAAGAAAGGGAAATATACACCAGCTCATACATAATTAAGTTCATAGAAAACATAACACATGGGATAAAAATACAGTCACAAAACTCATGAATATGAGAAAAATCATATCAAAAATCATACACTAAATGATGAAATATCAATGTAAAGTATATGAAATAAATAGTAAAATGAATTACACTAGTTCACTTGATAAATTTATATATATCAAAGAAAATAATGAATAAGAATAAGACTTGAATTATCTCAACCTTAGAAATTAAGAACCAAAGTGTCACCTTATCACCTAAGCCGTGTAGGATTTTTAAGATGAAGAACAATAGTGTTTGGTAGATGATGTACACCGTCTCTAGATGTGGTAATATTTAGTACAGAATGGCTACCCTTTGATATATGCGTAATTTTTATCCACAAGTGTGAGTCATTGACCATTGTTTAACGATACACTCAATTTTTCCATGGATTTAAGAGTGTGGACCTTTGATCATTTTGTCACAAGTACACTCTTTTAGCTTGATATTTTTCGCACAAATATAATGTTGTACATGTAAATGTATATGATTTTTGAAAAAAAAGTCAAATAATAAGCTGATAAACCCTCAATATATTCTAAAAATATATCATAAACAATAATAAAAACTTTTTCCTATTATTTCATAACAAAGCACTATAGTTATAAAAAATAGGTGTGTGAAAATATAACATGAAGTATCTCATGAAACAATATGTTAAGAAACCAAAATTCTATCTTTCAGTGTGTGTGTGTGTGTCTATATATATATATATATTTTTTTTTTTTTTTTTTTTTTTATAACATATGTGAACTTGTGTGATATAATCAAGTCTATATACCAAAAGATAATATCATCTAAATCAAACTCATAAAAGCATATAGATGGGCATGTCGAAGGTTTTTTTTATTTTCAAAACAAAACTAATAGAAAGAAAAAAAATTATTTTCTTAGATATATAAAGAAATAGAAAAATAAAAAATCTCAAAAACCCTAAAAAATAAAGACAAATTAAAAAATAAAGAACACTCAAGAAAAATCAAGAAAATTTAAGAAAAAAATTCAAAAAAATCAAGAAAATTCAAGAAAATAGAGATAATTTTATGTACATAAAATAGGTTAGGTGAGCATACAAAGATATGGAACTAAACAAGATATCTAATCAACTAAGAGCAGATAAAAGTTAGTACACAAATGTCATATCTCAAGCATCACAAAAAAATATACATGGGCAGGATAAAAAAAATTAAGAGAAAGAAATTGACCTAGACATAAACACAATCTCATCTCTCAATCACTTTCACCATCTCCCCATATCTCCTCATCTCCGGCTGGAGGAGTAGCTCTAGTGAAAAAATCTCTATATACCGGCAACCTACCAAGTGATGGATCCGAGTGATGAAAAGCTTCGATGATATACTACAGTGATGCATTGTAATAAGTGTGCTGCTAAGTCATCACCATGCTCATCTATGCCATACTCTCTCTTAGTGACTACAAAGTCCTTTGAAGCACACCAATATCAGAAGGACCAGGGATCTCTATAGTAGTAGGCTGGGATCCAGATGATTGCATAGCAGTAGACTCCCCCTTCCTCGCAGCCATGCTCTTCCTTGTAGCCTTATCCAATAATGCAGCTTTCCCTTTCTCAATTTGATTAGACTTGAGAGTAGGAATCCTCTGATTCTAGCAAATTTGTTTAATCAAGATGGGATAAATCAACTGACTCTTCTGCTTTAACCTCTTCTCAATACCCTCCCTAGCAATAGCAGTAGTCTGACATCGAAATTTTTCCAATCAGATATGTTTAAAGAACTACATGGGCAATCCTCAAACATTGATCCACTTTGTGGGTCAAATTCTGATGAAATGTACCTAAGTTTATGGTTCGGTTAAAGTAATCGATGCTTTCTCCTTTAGGTGCAAATAGGATTAGTAGAACCCATGGTCCTCGATCGAAATTCATAACTGGTTTGAAGGTAAAGTTATAACCCGTTTTCGTTACTATGTGATAGGATTGTCGACTGTACAGTGAGAATTCAGGTATTTCTTTGACTTCATAATCTGAGACTAGCAGACGCGTTCATGGTGCAACCTTCCCAAGATGATAGGATCATAGGCGTTCCTTTACGTGGGAACAAGGAAGGTGGCATCTTCTGAGGTGCTTAGCTATTGATGAGTCAAGTAGGACTTATTTATGGATATATGCAAGGTTGATTCTAAAGCTATCCTAGACAACAAAGCATCGACTTTTGAGTTTCATGCTCACAACCTGAAGAACAGTCATAAGAAAACTCTATGTTATCATTGAAAACCCAGTTGCCCTAACTTTTGGCTAACTGGTCTGTACATGGATTCTCCAAAGTAATTGCAAGAGGCTCCATCTCCTAAATAAAATCCTCATTTAGGATAGGTTCATTATCCGCCTCGTTTTCTATGTCCAGGTTCTTGGGAATGGCAATCTATATGTAAAAATAATATGTGCAAGATTAAAAACTGACCACAGGCTATCTAGTACAATATAATAACATCCCGAACCCTCAAAGTAGTATGAGTTGCATTAGGGTATAAATCAAATTTCAGAAAGAGGTTGAGGAGAATATACTTAGGCTTTAGTTATCCTTAATTGAATACTCCAAAGAGAGTGTTCTCACACCTCTCTCTTTTTTCCTTTCCCTCTCCTCTAGAACAGTGCACATCTATTTTTCTCTCTCTGTTTTTGTTTATGTTCACTGCAGGGGTTCCGTAAGGAGCTTGGCTTTTAAGAGCATCTCCAACAGCTTCCCCATTTCCCACTTTTGGAGAATATAGTTAGATTTTTGGTCCAACAGATTCCCCATCTCATTCGCCAAAATAGGGATGAAGGAGAAAAATTGGGGAAGCTTCCCCAAATCTGCAGCATTCTCCAAATTTTTGGAGGAAAAAATGGATTCTTCAAAATGGGGAATGTTTTCGTCAAAAGTCAGTTCTGTTGTCGAATTCATTATATCTTCTTTTGATTACAACAAATTCAAAGAGATAGTCTTTTTATAAGACTTCTTTTATACAACAAAGCGAAAATTACAACTTTTGAGAAAATAACACAATAGCTGTTTATCAACTACTGTTTTTGTGGGACTTTGCCTGTGCCGGGAGCGCGTTAGCTCGTGGACCGCCGAATCACAGATCGTGAAGAGAGGGCTGAATGATTCTACCTTCATTTATCGAAGTGAGAATTTGAAACGAAGATCTTATCAAAGTAAGATGGTCGTTCTTCTTAAGATCAAGTCAAAGCTCGAACTCAAGGAATTGTTCCAAGAACTGAAATCTCTGCTCTCTCTGCTCTGGAATGCTCTAACAAGTGCTCGATGGATGCTTTATGATCAGCCTCTGGATCCCCCTGTTCAAAATGATCTCAGGGGGTATTTATAGCCCCGAGACAAACTGTGCTTCCGAGACAGTGTTTACTGTCTCGGCGGCCGAGACAGTAAAGACTGTCTCGGGTTTCGAGACAGTAAACACTGTCTCGGGTTCCGAGACAGTAAATGCTGTCTCGGAAATCCTCAACCGCCTAACAGTTTTCTTGTAACTGCCTTCCACGTTTTAAAACTCCGTTATTCTGGTAGTTATCAACGTGATTCTCACCCACAACGTTCCCCACGTTCCCCACGTTCTTGAACAGTTTGTGGCCACGTGTTAGTGGTTT
>BQKN01056443.1:0-10445 GCA_022839385.1 Asparagus kiusianus
TGATGGGGAATCAACTATCTATTGTGATTTTTAGACAGCCTACAATACCCTCTGTTATTTGTCAATATTATCCCACTGTAAAACTACTTCATCTTTTATTTTACTTGTTCAGGTAAATATATCTTTTATTTTTGAAATACCAATTCTTAAATTCATTTTTTTGTCTTTTAGGAAGCTCTGGAAAACACATATGCTGAGGTTGTTGCACAGAGCCAGGAACCCCTGACTAGAGAGCAGAATTATAATGTGAGCTATTTAGTTTGTGGACTTCCCAAAAAGGGGAGGACCAGGGGGATGGGAGTTGGAACTCAGAGGGTGTCCACACCATTCCAGCCTCCGCCGATTTCAACGCCATCGACTATGCCCTCGCGGCCCTCTTACATGCCGCAGGAGGATTGCACTCAGCAGGCGATGCATCTTGTTTCCTCTGTGATGAATACTTTAGATGGTCAGATTCCCAAGGAGATGTGGGAGGATATTCAAGAGGAGCTTATGCGAGTGATCTACCCTACTGCTACTTTTGCGATGGTTTCCAGGCAAATAATAAAATCTTGTAGAAGGTGGGTTCCTACTCGGGTGCAAAGCCAGATTATGAAATTTTTGGCCACTCAAAAGGCATTTACTGGTAGTGGAGAGAGTAGCAAACATGTATACTTATTATATATATAAAACATGATTACACACAATATTATGTGATTCTAAATTTAAATTATTTTGTTATTAGAGTGGAGATGATGCTTTTGGGAGCACGAGTCGTAGGGATGGAGTCGCCAGTGGCAACACGGACGATGACATGGATAGGGAGGATGACCTATCTTAGTGAGTTATATCCTAAACTCGTGTTTGTATATTGGACATCTTTATATTGGAGATTATGATATGCGTGTATGGTTTGTTGTGAAAATTTTTGTGGATTTAGAACTTATCGTGAAAATTGAATGGATGCGAGATGTTTGTGAAATTTGGATTGTACATATTTCGAATGTTTGTGAAAATTGATTGGATGCGAGATGTTTGTGAAATTTGGATTGTACATCTTTTGAATGTTTGTGAAAATTGAATGGATGCAAGATGTTTGTGAAATTTGGATTGTATATATTTCGAGATGTTTTAGAATGTGTAAGAAATATCGTTGTTTGCAGATTTGTATGTACATGGAATTGATATGTATAGGGAACTGATTGTAATCAGCAAATTTTTTTAGCTGATAATATACATCGCTAATGGGAATCCCGTCAGTGATGTATATACATCTCTGACGGGCTACCCGTTAGCGATGAGTATCGCTGACGGGATTCCCGTCAGCGATAGAAAATTATCGCTGACGATATGCCGTCAGTGATACTTATCGTTGACGGCTTGTCATCGGCGGTTGTGGGTTCATCGCTGACAAAATATCGTTAGCGACGAACATCACTGTCGGTAATCCCGTCAACAATGTGTATAACATCGCAGACGGGATTGCCATCAGTGATGTTTCATTATCGCTGACGGCTTTTGCCGTCAATGTTGTGTCGTCAGTAATATACATTATTGACAGCACCCCGTCAGGGATAATTCTTCCCTGACGGGACTATTACTGATGGCTTATCCTTGACGGGAAGCCGTCAAGGATATTTATCGTCGACGGGGATTTAGGCATTCTTGACGGGAATGCCCGTCAAGGATGCCTGGTTTTCCACTATTGACTTGATACATTTGGAATTGTTTAGAATTTTGCTATATTGGTATGCATATGACATGTATATTGTGTTGTGATATTTTGAATTGATTAAACTTGTTATTATCCGGTGTTTATTTCATAGAATTTGGATTTATTTAGAGTATTTTGTGATGTTGTGTATTTTGTCGGATTTGTGTTGTGATGTTGTGTATTTCGTCGGATTTTTGTCGTGATGTTGTGTATTTTTTAGATTTGTGTTGTGAAAACTTTGTGAAAATCAATGTGGATTTGTGTATTTTTTAGATTTGTGTTGTGAAAATCAATGTATACAATGTGGATAATATTTTTTATGAAACTTTTGGTCAAATAATATTGTATACGAAGTTAGAGGCCTGTGCATGTTTTGCCTCTACCCAGCAAACCCACGTGACTAGTAGTCCCGTGGGTTTGTTGGGCAGAGGCAAAAAGCATCTGCCTAACGTATGGGACTACTAGTCCTGTACGTTAAGCAGAGAATAATTTGTTCTGCCCAGCAAACCCACGGGACTACTAGTCCTGTGGGTTTGCTGGGAAGAACAAATGAGTGCCCAAAACTTACGAGACTACTAGTCCCGTATGTTTTCAATGAGCACTAATCGGTGATTAGTTCACTCAAAACATACGGAACTAGTAGCCCTGTATGTTCTGATCTGGGCGTTTTTTAAAATCGATCTCTTTTTGGTATGTTGGCCAAAAAGAGGTCGATTTTGCTAAATAATTAGCAAAATGGTCGTTTTTGCTAATTATTTAGCAAAAAAGGTCTTTTTTTTAAAAAAAAATCTATTTTTTTAGCCCAACACCCTAAAGTTCACCCGAATCAAACTTTAATACCCCTTCTTAACTCACAGTTAAGGCATCTGTTTGGAGCACATACGTTAAGGTTTTACCCTTGAAATGAATGAAAACCTCTCTTCATCCCTTTCTTCTTCTTCTATGTTTTTTCGACACTAAGGGGTTAGTAATATTGCGGCAGTTGTAAATGCATTAAATATTTCATGTGGAAACTGCTACAAGCAGAAAAGATTATATGTAGCATTTGTTGCAAGAGATTAACATCAAATATGTTTTTTAGGTATCTGCATTTTGTTTCATTCTTCTGCAGCCACCATATACAAGCAACCCATTTTTACTACTTTCATCTTCACAATCAGCAAACTAAACGGCACCATTTCTCATTAGTTTTCATGCAGCAACATAAACTGCAGAGCGGTAGCCTAAAATGTCCTCTTATCTTTGCTTTTGAAAGCCACTACCTATCCGTAAACAACCAATTTGCTCATGCAGCTCTTTTTTCGTCATGTAAACACACCCTAAACTCATTAAAATAACCCAGAAAAATACAATCCACTAGAAATTTTCACCATCTGCAACATTAGATTAAATAGTCGTCTATAGAAGAGTAATTTTGCAAAGATAGAAGATTTGAGGGGTATATGTTGCAAACAAACCCTAATTTAAGACATCATCTATGCTTCCTCAATTTTTTTCGGCTAAATGACCAAATTGGTATATTTTGTTTACCCATAGTGACAGGTTGGCATATAATTTTTTTGGTACCACATTGGTATATTTTTTGAACTCCGGCGACAAATAGGCCTTAAGTTTGGCCAGATCCAATTTTTCGGCGAGATTTCTCACATGAGCCATTACGTGCTGCATACATGGCGCCAACGTGTCATCCAGTGTGGCTGGAGCTAGCCCTAATCGAGCGCCTCAGCGATTCCAACCACTTCCACGAAGCCATCCGCCTGCTCTCCGTCTCCCTCCTCGTCCTCCCCTCCCCTCCCCACCCCGTCACCTCCTCCCTCCCTTTCCTCATCCTTCGCCTCTCCTTCTCCTCCTCCTCTGCTCCCTCGATCTTCTTCCTCCTCTCCACCCTCCGTCACCACAACCCCCTCCCTCCTCCCCGCCCTCCCCTTCTCCTCCCGCCTCCCGTCTCCTCCCTCATCCACCGTCGTCTCCTTCCCCTCTAATATTTTCACTTCTCAGAGTTTCAATAGGTCGAACTTTATGAATGATGATGATGATAACATAGATTCTGTTGATTTGGACGATAAGAAGGTTCTCAGAAGAAACCGTTATGCCGATAGAAGGATAAACTCGAATATAAGGTTTGATGATTCTGATGGATTAGATTCTGATGAAGAGATAGATAGCCATCCTCCACCAAATCGATGTTTATAATATATATTTATATATTCCAAGTCTTCTCCCTTTGTAACTAGCTTCTTTATTCTTACATGTTTAACGTGAACTTTAAGTGTTTCAGCTATTTGTATAAAAGGTTTGCTTGGTCCATGCAGTGTTCATGGAGTTTGCTCTATCATTGCTCAGAATACGAGGGTCTAAAGCTATTGATAGAGTGTTACTAGATTCCGTGTTCAAGCATTGTCAATCGTCTTGTTCTTCCCACATTGTAGAATTTAGTCAACAAGTTGTTTGTGGGCACTGATTATTTTTTGATTCAAATTGTACAATCATATTACAATTTGATTTAGTTAGCATAACAATGTTAATGCCAACAAGTAGTTTGTGTATTCTCCATTTCTCCCAACATTTCAGCAAACACCTTGCGTGCATTCTCCAACCTCCCAAACCTACATAACCCCTTAATCAAAACAGTACAAGTAAACACATCAGGACAAACTCCACTCCCCACCATCTCCTCTTCATACCAAACGCAGCACACAAATCCCAAATCCTACAATACCCATTGGTCATAGTGTTAAAACTAACCACACTCGGCCTCAACCCAGCACGCGAAATCCCATCAAAATTGGTTGTTGACCGAGGCCAGAGTCGACGAGGCAAGGGGGATCGATACTGCTTTGACTATCGTTAACGGAGGAGGAAATGGTGGTGGTGATGGCAATGATTGGGTCGGGGAGTTGATGACAGGATCATTAAGGAGTGGCAAGACTGAATGCAACGTGGCGGCGGCGGTGTGCAATCTATTCGATGAAATGTCTAAAAAAAGGAAGGGGAGAAATATTGCCATGTTAGCGCCACGTATGCAGCACGTGAGAAATCTCGCCAGAAAATTAAATCCGGCCAAACTTAAGGCATATTTGTCACCGGAGTTCAAAAAATATACCAATATGGTATCGGAAAAAAATTATATGCCAACCTATTATTATGGGTAAACAAAATATACCAATTTGATCATTTGGCCATTTTTTTCTGCCAAAGTCAGAGATAAGTATAAAGTTTTTATCATGAAATCTACTAGGCCAAGAAGCGCAGTTCCTTTTAACACTCACTTGCTGAGAATAGAGCTTTTACCAAGAAAACGCAAATAATCAATAATAAATGTTTAGCTAAAATTATGTCTAAAGCATGTAGCATCTTACACCTTCTATTTGCACTTATATGTGCTCTTTGAACTTTTTGCATGATGTTAAGTCTGTCAACTAAGCTTTGTTTGTTTTCGTCAAAAGTTGTTTTCGCTGTGGAATTCATTATATCTTCGGTCGATTACAATAAATTCAAAAGAGGTAGCCTTTTTATAAGACTCCTTTTACACAACAAAAATGAAGATTACAACTTTTTAGAAACAAACGCAGGATCGTTCTTTGGATCGCTGCTTGCGTGGGATCTTTGCCTATGCCGGGAGCGCTTTAGCTCGTGGACCGCTGAATCACAGATCCTGGTTGAATCGTGAAGGGTTTGATTCTTGCTTCGTTTATCGAAGTGAGAATATGAAACGATATCTTATCGAAGTAAGATAGTCGTTCTTCTTGAAATCAAGTCAAAGCTTGAATGTCAAGGAATGGCCAGAAGCTCTGGAACTCTGCTCTCCCTGCTCCCAAATGCTCAAAAATGATCCGCCCCCATCTGGAAATGATCTCGGGGGGTATTTATAGCCCTGAGACAAAACTGTCTTCTGAGACAGTATTTACTGTCTCGCTGGTCGAGACAGTATTTGCTGTCTCGCCCAGCGAGACAGTGTTTGTTGTCTCGCCCAGCGAGACAGTAAATTTACTGTCTCGCCCGGCGAGACAGTAAAATACTGTCGTGCAAGATGAATACTCCTGACAGTTTTCGCTGTAACTGCCTCCCCACGTTTCAAACTCCGTTATTTTGGCAGTTATTCATGTGATTCTCGCCCACGACGTTCCCCACGTTCTTGAACAGTTAGTGGCCACGTATTGGCGGTTATGCAAAGTAGTTTTGAGCCTCTGAGAACTGTCTCGTGCGCGAGACAGTAAAGTCTGTTTCGCCTGGGCGAGACAGTAAAATTCTGTCTCGCCTGGCGAGACAGTAAAGTCTGTCTCGCCTGGCGAGACAGTAAAATCTGTCTCGCCTGGCGAGACAGTAAAGACTGTCTCGCTGGCGAGACAACCCAAACTTGTGTTCTTTTTTGGTATTTTGGATGTCTTCTTCCAGAGCTGAGTTTAGATATCTTTCAGCATTTTTTGACGCCTACAGATACCCCCTCCAAAGTATTCCAGACTCATTCTTTTATAGAGGAGTTCTGGGATACTTTGGATAAAATAGATTTTACTTACGATCCCTTCAATGTTTGGTTGAGTAGATCGTGTAAATGGCTTCAACTCTTGATCTCTTCTGTCTTTAGTCTATTCAGTTCTTTGTAGAATAGCTAATATTCTCACGGTATCGCGTTTATCGCTTGACCGTTGTCGAGATCTTGATTCGAAGCTGGAATTTGTACTTGTGAATTCAGCTTTTGTCATCAAATTGTATCTGTCTTCATAAGAACACAGGTTGTCAGGTTATCCTTAAGAATATTCTGAGTAATATTCTCCAGAAACTTCCTGTTGAGGATAGAGAAACAGTTTAGACTCGTGTACCTATTGGAGTATTCAGGTTTTTTTTAAGAATATATTGAATGATATTCTCCAGAAACTTCCTGTTGAGGATAGGGAAACAGTTTAGACTCGTATACCTATTGGAGTATTCAGGTCTCTTTTTTGTTGGTAGAGATGAACCCGGAATCGGAGAGGAAGAATTTTATATTCTATCTCCTGGTCTCTTGTTTGTTGGTAGAGATAAACCCAGAATTGGAGAGGAAGAATTTTATATTCTATCTCCTGGTGCAAAGGAAACTCGAAGTGGGATCTCCACTTAGAGAATCTGGATTGGTTTGAATAATCCTAACTGTCATAAGGTTTGATTATCCAATTTGTGGACCTCTCATTCATGGAAGGAATCGAGAGGGGATTTTGGTTTTGGTCCTAACTGTTTAAAGGTTTGACCAAGTGGGAATTTGATACGATCCTAACTGTTTAAAGGTTTGATCGTTTAATTTGTGGACCTCTCGTTCATGGAAGGAATCGAGAGGGGATTTTGGCTTTGGTCCTAACTGTTTAAAGGTTTGACCAAGTGGGAGATTGATACGATCCTAACTGTCATAAGGTTTGATCGCTCAATTTGTGGATCTCTCGTTCATGGAAGGAATCGAGAGGGGAATTTGGCTTTGGTCCTAACTGTTTAAAGGTTTGACCAGGTGAGAGTTTGATACGATCCTAACTGTTTAAAGATTTGATCGCTCAATTTGTGGACCTCTCGTTCATGGAACGAATCGAGAGGGGATTTTGGCTTTGGTCTTAACTGTTTAAAGGTGTGACCAAAGGAACAATGGGAGTGTGAGTACAAATCATAACGGGAGTGTAGTGTTTCTCATTTTGTTCATAATAATCAGGTTATCCTTAAGAATATTTTATTTGACATTCTTCCAGGAACTTCCCGTTACATAAATTATCAACCCCCAGTTTTCTTTGTAAAACTGGGTATAACGAGGAGTACGTCATTATCATTCATATGTTCGGGTTATCCTTAAGAATATAAGATTCTCTAGGAACTTCCCGTTACATAAATCATCCACCCCCAGTTTCCTTTGTGAGACCAGGTTGTATTTAGTCGGATGATCGAGAAGCAGTTTATACTCGTATACTCTTTGGAGTGACATAAAGAAGCAGTTTATACTCATGCATCCAATTGGAGTAAGAGAAAACAGTTTATACTCGTGTACCCCTTGGAGTAAGATGCGTCCTCATTTGGCTTGTTTTGCCGTTATGACGCCGGAGTCAATTAAGGCTTGGATCTTATTTTTGAGTCCGAAGCAAATATTAGTGGGATGAAGAACCCTTCTGTGGTATGCGTAGTAGTTTGGATCCGTAACCATCTGAGCACCCTCTTGATCTTTAATAGGTGGCAGCTCGATTTTGTCGTTGGCCAGGAGGTATTTCAAAATGGTTGGAGCTTCATCATCTTCGAAGGAATACTCCTTTTGGAACCTCATGTCGAGAGTCGCATTCCCAGTGATTGCAGACGTCGTCGGTTGGTTCCTCTCAGTTTTCTTCCTTTTAAGAAAATGTTCAGCTTGTTCACCGCGCATTTTCAAATCCTTCCAAGTTTTGGATGGTACGACCCCCAGGACTTCCAGGACATCGATGGAAAGATTGTTGTGGCATGTCTGCAAGATGAATTCCTCTGTGACAGGATCTCTGCAATTCATTGCCTTGTTACGGAAGCGTTTGATAAAATTATCGACCGACTCTCCGTCATTTTGCTTTTCATCCAAAAGAGTTCCGATTGATACTTCGGTGTCATCGTCGAAGAAATTGCTGAGGAACAAACTTTCCATGTCATCCCAGCAATTGATGCTCCTTGGTTTGAGGCGTCGATACCAATCGAAGGTGGGTCCACGAAGGGTGCCAACGAATGACCGGACCATTAAAGCCTCATTTCCAGAGATTATGCCCAAATGTGACTTGAAATAAATCAAGTGCTGAATAGGCGAGCTCTTTCCTTCAAACGGTGTGAAGTTGATCAGATGGAATTTTATCGGGTATGGAATTGAATCCCATTCTCTTGGATAAGGACATAGAATACCCGTCTTCTTCACCTCTTGAGCCGTCATCAAAGTATTGACTTTGTTTTCAAGCTCCTTCATTCTCTCATCATCATCTTCATTTGAAGGACATTGAGGAGAATGAATTTGATCAACCCTTGTAAGAAGCGTCATCGAACCATCCCCAATGTCATTGTTAGGAGGATCCGTTAAACCACTCCCAGCGTTATTGTTATTAGGAGGTATATCAGCCATAATGACTTCATCCACTTCTGGATCACTGTTGTCTATGATATTCTGAACGTGGCAGCTGGATTCAGCTCGTTGGCTGGACTCAGGAGGTTGAGGCTGTTGAGCTAACAGTTCTTTCATTTGTTTGATGGCTGACTCCATCTCTGTTTTCATTTCAGCCCTAATTTCTTCACACTGTCTGGCTAGGGCTTCTTGAAGTATTTGAGTGAACTGATCAGTGGTGATCATGAACACTTCTCTGGCTTGTCCTGCGCTAGACATCGTATCATCCGAAGCGATGGCTGAACAAGTGTCTGAAAGTTCATCCTCCGAGGATATCCCTTCATGCTTTCTTTTATCAACCATGTTGATAGCGGCTTCAGAGAATTCATCCTCTTGAGCAGCAAGCTTCTTGTGGAAATGTCTCAGCTTAGGTTTTGACATTTCGGCTCTAATGAGTCGTGTACAGGAACAATGAGAGTTTATTTCCTGGACAGTTCTCTTTCGTGTTTTGCTCATACCCCCAGCTTGATAGTACAATTCGTCGGTATGATTGTCGAAAAATCCTATCATCCGTTGGTATGACCTCTCAGGTATGACGGTACTTTTTAGTGAACACGTCTCCTTCTGAGGGTGTAAAACCTTGTTAGCATTCTCGGGACGATTTATCACTGTCCTTGAGCGATCCAAGGTTATGTCATGAATTACACGTTTAAAACCACCCCCTTGTGGGTATGGAATCTTCACGGGCTCCGAATGCTGGTTTTGTACAACTCCAGATTTCAGGGTCCAAGCTTTATAGAATTTCGGTGGTTCTTTGGTCACCGTTTCTTTCTTCCTTTTAATCCTTTGTTGTAGGAGAGCACGGGCATGAGCAATCTTTGCACGACGTTTTTGTATGCATTCTTTGAGGGTTGAGCGAGCCCTTTTGACAAGAGTCCATTCATCCATCGTTGGTTTAGTAGAGACATGAGTGATTGCTTGTTGAAACAACTGACTCACTCGATGCCTCCTCGACTCTAAGTCCGCATGATAACGAACTCCGTCGGTTTGTTCCAAGGCTTTAGCCATTTGGCGAGCGCGGCGCTGACGTTGTCTCTGGCGAGCCCTTTTTGTCAGTACCGGTGGGATTTGATTCCATGACTCTTTAACTGGGGAAGAGTCATTGTGAGCAGAGATGTTGCGAGTAGAATTCTCAGCAACAATCAGACGAGAGTCTTCATTTGTAGCATTTGACCATTTAAAGAGCTTCAACGAAGATAAAGTCTTCCTGCATTTGCGAGGCGAGGAAATCTTTGCAGATGAGGATGACAAGTATTCCTCAAACTTCGTTTGGTCGAACTCATATTCGACCGCTGATTCAATTGGGATCTTGATGATCGGCTGCGACACGACGGTCTCGGCAGCGAGACCGTTGGCTCCCACTGTGGTCGCCAGTTTGTTTTCGTCAAAAGTTGCTTTCGCTGTGGAATTCATTATATCTTCGGTCGATTACAATAAATTCAAAAGAGGTAGCCTTTTTATAAGACTCCTTTTACACAACAAAAATGAAGATTACAACTTTTTAGAAACAAACGCAGGATCGTTCTTTGGATCGCTGCTTGCGTGGGATCTTTGCCTATGCCGGGAGCGCTTTAGCTCGTGGACCGCCGAATCACAGATCCTGGTTGAATCGTGAAGGGTTTGATTCTTGCTTCG
>BQKN01056449.1:0-14193 GCA_022839385.1 Asparagus kiusianus
TATTTTCATATACAACGAGCCCTATCCCTTGGGGTTGGTTGTGATGTTGCTCGCTAGCGCTTTGACGCTCGTTGTCCCTCCCCCTTTTCAGGTCACGAGCCAGGAGCACGGAGAGCCGTAGGTTGATAGCGGACTACTTTAGTGTTCAGCTTTACTTTATCTATGTATTATTTTCTGTGGGCTCCACTGTAGTGTTGTCAGACATTTGAGAGTTTATTCTAGAGTTGTAAAGGCTGTGTTGCCTTAATTTCCTTTACTCAGACTTGCTGTATTTTGAGACTTGTAAGAACTCCAGTTTATTTCATTTCAGACTTTGACTATGTACTACAGTTTATTTCGTTGATGAGATGTATTGTGTTCTATCATTTCATCTAGTATTGTTGATTCACTTTTCACTTGCTTTGTACCTACACCTGATGTTGACTCCACTAGAGAGATAGTGATTGTGATGGTGAAACGTGTTACTGCACGGTGTGGTGCATGGCAGGTTTGACATCCATGGTTTCACCTCGGACTGCAGCCGTGTGTGAACCCAGGGGCGTCACAGTTGGTATCAGAGCTCTAGTTCCAGTATCCTTAGGATCATCCTGTATCGAGTCGTGGAGCTAGGATAGAGTTTCCTAGGATTCATGTGTAGAGTCCGCTAAGGATTTCCTAGTATGAGTGAGGACGATATATGCGTATATCTCAAAATTGAGAATATTTTTTTTATGACAACTATTTTTGCATAAATTCAAGTATTTGTGTGAATACTATATGTTGTGAAAAATTGTATTAAGATACGCTATTTATAAGAATCTAGTTTGACTTATGGACTTTTGTTTTTCTTACCATCAGGAGAGAGATGGCAGGACGAGGTAGGCCCCGCACCAGGAGAGCTAGCCAGGCAGACTCTCAGTAGACTCCTCCTGATCAGCAGCCAGCTCAGTCCGAGCCCCAGCAGGTTCCACCCGAGCCGCAGCAGGCTCCTCAGTATCTCGTGGACCTTATGGCCCCTCTTATTGCTCGGATGACAGCTATCGAGGAGATGGTGACGACTCACATAGCACCACGGACACCACCACCACCAGTAGCTCAGCAGCCGGGGATACCAGCCGTCCCGATCAGAGAGAGAGATCCAGAGGTAGCACCTGCAGTTATTCCACTGGCAGTACCTGACAGAGCCACAGAGCAGGAGACTTGGCTTCGCATGGTGGAGAGGTATCAGAAGATGAGGGCACCGGAGTTTCAGGGGTCATCAGACCCTCTAGCTGCCCATAAGTGGAAGGAGGATGTGAGCAACATCCTAGATATACTCAGTGTGGACCCGGTGCAGAAGCAGAGATTGGCATCTTATAGCTTGAAGGGAGATGCCGGGAGATGGTACCGGCTACAGTTTACCCCAGAGCAGAGGATGACCCTCACATGGGCGGACTTCGTTTATTTCTTTGATGGACAGTATGTTTCTTCGGCAGCACGGACTGGGAAGGAACTCGAGTTATCCCGACTCAGGGAGACATGACTGTGGCAGATTTTGAGAGCAGATTCATGGAGCTATTGCATTTCACGGGCATGTGACAGACCGGAGAGCGTCAGGCTCAGATGTTTTTGGCTGGGCTTCGCCCAAATCTCCGACGGTACCTCGTGTCGAGGAGGTTTTATTCAGTTAGGGAGGTAGCTGAGGCTGCCACTTCTCAGAAGATTGAGACCTCTATGTTCCAGAAGGACAAGGAGGGGAAGACCAAGACAGGGCAGAGTAGTGATAAGGGCAAGAACAAGAGAGGCTTTTCTGGACACCAGCAGCAGCATCAGGGCCCTCATAAGAAGGGACCCCAGCAGGATCAGCGAGCGCACCAGCAGCGCAAGTTCCAGGGTTCTTGTTTCAACTGCCACAAATTCGGGCACAAGGCTTCAGAGTGTCGTAGTGCACCAGCAGGAGCTCAGCAGGGCAAGGGCCCGAACCAGCCGCAGCAGCGATAGCAGAGTAGAGGACAGGGTCAGCCGAACAGACTTAAGGCACCGCCAGCGACGCAGAGGGCAGAGGGGCAGATTCGAGCAGTCCAGGAGGCTCCCCAGGGGCAGATTGTTCCATACTCCCCAGCATTAGCAGTTGAGCAGACTTCAGCTCCAGGCAGAGTTTATGCAGTGGTTCCCCGTGATCACGGTGCCAGCGGAGCAGTTGTGGAGGGTACGTTCCTTGTGAATTCCTTTCCTGCCCGTATCCTTTTTGATTCGGGAGCTTCGCATTCTTTCATATCGCATGCATTTATGGCTAGACTCCAGCTTGTAGCTCAGCCACTAGACACCCCTTTGTCAGTTTTCGCCCCTTTAGGTGAGGCATCGCTTCTGGAGAGCGTGTGTAGGAGGTGTACCGTCAGTCTAGACGAGTCGGAGTTCATAGTTGATCTGATAGTGTTGCATATGTCCGAGTTTGATGTTATTCTTGGTATGGATTGGTTATCGTCCTACCATATTAGTATTGACTGCTTTGCGAAGACAGTCAAGTTGCGAGCGTCCGATGGGTCCGAGTTGATTGTAGCCACCTCTCAGGGCAACCGATTTGCGGAGTCGTTTCTGGCGTACATCGAGGAGGTGCTGCGACGGGATCAGGGAGCCGAGTTATTGGAGACTAGAGTTGTCTCAGATTTTCCGGATGTCTTTCAGGACATACCTGGGTTACCTCCTGTGAGAGAGGTTGAGTTTTGTATTGAGTTGCAGCCAGGCACAGCCCCTATATCCCGCGCACCCTATCGCATGGCACCAGCTGAGATGAGAGAGCTACAGACCCAGTTGGACGAGTTGTTAGCTCAGGGTTTTATTCGCCGGAGTTATTCTCCGTGGGGCACACCGGTCCTCTTCGTGAAGAAGAAGGACGGTAGTATGAGATTATGCATAGATTATAGAGAGTTGAACAAGGTCACAATCCGGAATAGGTACCCACTACCTAGGATTGATGACTTGTTTGACCAGCTGCAGGGAGCGCAGTATTTCTCGAAGATTGATCTTCGTTCTGGCTATCATCAGTTGCGGGTTTGGGAGATGGATATTCCCAAGACCGCTTTTCTTACTCGATATGGATCCTTCGAGTTCTTGGTCATACCATTCGGATTGACCAATGCACCCGCAGTATTCATGGATTTGATGAACCGGGTTTTCCGTCCCTTTTTAGATCAGTTTGTGATCGTCTTTATCGACGATATTCTTATCTACTCGAGATCGGAGGCAGAGCACGAGGAGCATCTACGGATAGCGTTGAGGACCCTCCAGGAGCATCAGCTGTATGCTAAGTTCATCAAGTGTGAATTTTGGCTTTCAGAAGTCAGATTTCTTGGCCACGTCATCAGCAGAGAGGGCATAGCAGTGGACCCAGCTAAGGTCACGGCAGTTCTTGATTGGGAGCCACCAAAGACGGTGACAGAGATTCGCAGCTTTTTGGGTTTAGCTGGATATTACAGGAAGTTCATTCAGGACTTCTCGAAGATTACGACGCCGATTACACACCTTACGAAGAAGGGTGTACAGTTCATATGGAGCATGGAGTGCCAGAAGGCCTTTGATATTTTAAAGGCTAAGTTGACTTCAGCGCCGGTTCTGATTATTCCGAGCAGCGACAGGACATTCGTGGTGTACACGGATGCATCATTGGCAGGCCTAGGAGGCGTATTGATGCAGACTCAGAGGGTGGTAGCCTATATCTCACGGCAGTTGAGGGTGCATGAGCAGAACTATCCCACTCATGACTTGGAGTTAGCAGCAGTGGTGTTTGCACTGAAGTCATGGAGGCACTATTTGTATGGAGTGCAGTTCGAGCTATTCACAGACCATCAGAGTCTGAAGTATCTCTTTTCTCAGAAGGAACTCAACCAGAGACAGAGGAGGTGGATTGAGTTCATCAAGGACTACGAGTTCGCGATTCAGTATCATCCAGGGAAGGCGAACATCGTAGCAGATGCCTTGAGTAGGAAGCGTCGACATCGGATTGCGGCTTTGAGGTGTTCATTGCATAGAGATCTTATCACTCTTAGCCAGTTTGATTTTCGACCCGAGGTTGGAGGAACCAGTGCGTTTTTGGGAGCTATGTCAGTGCAGCCATCTTGGAGTGACAGGGTTGTCAGGGCACAGTTGGAGGACTCTTGGATTCAAACCCGTAAGGGAGAGATTTCCAAAGAGCCTAAGGCTGATTGGACCGTTGGAGCAGATGGAGGCCTACGGATGAAGGGTAGGTTGGTCATGCCAGCTAGTTCAGAGCTGAAGAGGGAGTTGTTTGATGAGGCACATCGTACTCGGTACACAGTGCATCCAGGGACTACCAAGATGTACAAGGATCTGAAGAGACGTTTCTGGTGGAGTGGTATGCGGAGAGAGATTGCAGACTATGTGGCTAGATGTTTTACCTGTCAGCAGGTGAAGGCAGAGCATCAGAGACCCGTAGGGACCCTTCAGCCTTTGCCTATTCCGGAGTGGAAGTGGGCAGATATTTCCATGGATTTTATCGTGGGGTTGCCGAAGTCGAAGAAGGGGAATGATTCAGTTTGGGTGATAGTAGACCGGTTGACGAAGTCAGCACATTTTATTCCAGTAAGGACCACCTATACAGCCGAGACCTATGCGAGGATCTTCATTCGGGAGATAGTTCGACTTCACGGAGTACCAGACACGATTGTGTCGGATCGAGGATCAGTTTTCACTTCACACTTTTGGAGGAGTTTTCAGGATTCATTTGGCAGCAAGCTATCTTATAGCAGTGTATTCCACCCACAGACGGATGGTCAGACAGAGAGGGTGAATCAGGTGTTGGAGGACATGTTGCGGGCATGTGTCATTGACTTCCAAGGCAGTTGGGAGGATCATATTCCACTAGTAGAGTTCGCTTATAACAACAGTTATCAAGCGATGATCAGTATGGCGCCGTATGAAGCACTATACGGGAGACCTTGTAGATCACCGATATGTTGGGCCGAGCCGGAGGACAGCTTGATGCTTGGGCCAGAGCTAGTGAGGCAGACTACTGAGAAGGTAGCCTTGATCAGGGAGCGGATCCTAGCCGCTCAGAGTCGGCAGAAGAGCTATGCAGATAAGAGACGAAGACCCCTCGAGTTTTAGATTGGGGATTTGGTTATGCTGAAGGTGTCGCCTATGAAAGGCGTGCAGCGATTCGGGAGGCGAGGGAAGCTTGCACCGAGGTATATTGGACCATTTCAGATTTTGGAGCGCATTGGAGCTGTGTCATACAGACTAGATCTTCCAGCTTCTATGTCTAGTATACACAGTGTATTCCACATTTCTATGCTCAAGAAGCACTTGCATGACGAGGAGCAGCAGCGAGTGTTGGATGCACCGGAGATTGAGCTTCAGGATGATTTGACTACTATAAAGATCCCGGTATCTATTCTTGCTAGAGAAGACAAGAGACTCAGAAACAAGGTGATTCCATTGGTGAAAGTTCGGTGGAACCGAAGTGGAGTGGAGGAAGCTTCTTGGGAACACGAGGAGGACATGCGACGCGACTACCCACACTTATTTGAGCAGGTAAATTAACTAAAGTATTTATGACGTGAATCCCTACTTGTATATTTATATGAATACCTTGACACCTATACTTAACGCTAGAATGATGGTATTTTTATCTAATTCCTAATCTTGCGGAACACATGGTATATGCATGGGGGGTTCCTTGTTTGGATTTTTCGCCCGACGTACTAGTTCCGTTAGGTTAGGGGTCGAATAAGAATATTACCATTGTAGATCGTTAAGTGTAAATGTCACTATATGCTTATTTTAGTGATTGATATGTGTGAATGAGTATGTGTGCGGGTTGGATTAGACCCTTGTTGTGCTTTTCAGCATCATTGCGAGTTAGATATGATTCCTGAATTTCGAGGACGAAATTCTGTTAAGGGGGAAGAATGTAAGACCCCGTTGATTTTGACAACTTTCAAGTGTGAATATGAGTGAACAAAGATAATTAATATATATTATAAATATCTTTGTGGCATGGTCATGCATGGGAAATGATTTTTGAGCTTATGAGCATGTGTATATGCCTCAGGTATGAGGATGAGTTGCAAGTTTGCAAATCGTGTGCGAAAGAATCAATGTATGCAGATTTTTGTTCATGAGTCGACTCATAACATGTCATGAGTCGACTGATCAGGTTGAGTCGACTTACGCCTGTCATAAGTCGACTCATGATATCGAGTCCTGTTCCCATTTTCTTTCTGCTGAGTCGACTCATAATTTATGAGTCGACCCATGAGTCATGAGTCGACTCATGACATATCATGAGTCGACTTATCGATGATTTTCTGGGTGTTTTCGGGTCGGGTTTGCTGGGTTTCGGGTCGGGTTTGCTGGGTTTCGGGTCGGGTTTTCATTGACTTATATATACTTCCCTCACCCGAAAACTCTCATTTCCCATCTGAACTCCCAAGAAACCCTAGCCCTCTTCCTCTCCCTCAAAACCCTAGGTGTTCTTGGTGTTTTTGGAGGCATTTCAAGGGGTTTTCAGTGTTCTCTCTTGGATTTCAGCGAAGGGGATTGCTATTCTTCACATTTGAGGCGAGTAGCATCTCACCCAAACCCTTCCCTATGTTTTTATCTATTTATAAACGTTTTTATGAGTTTTATTGAGCCTAAGCCTTATCTTCAAGTATAAATCAATGCTCTTGATAGGGTGAATGCTAGAAATCATGTGTTTAAGATTTTAAATCCCCACCAACCAGTTTTTAATGAAAACCCAGATCTGGAATTTTGTTTGAAGGATAAAAACATGAGTATTTATTTTGGTTTAATGTTTTTCATTCATGTTTAGGGCTAAATGTTAGATCTAATCTATAAGAGATCGTTTCCCATGATAGATATGTTTTTCTTACTGTATAATAGGGTAAAATTGAAGGTTAGATATGTTGTATATCAGAAGAATTGAAATGGGTAACGTTTAGATCAAGTTCCAGTTCGTTATATGCAGATTTCAGCCCGTGAGTCGACTCATGACTCATCATGAGTCGACTCATCAGGTTGAGTCGACTCATGACCTGTCATGAGTCGACTCACGAAGTGTTATGATGTTTCCTTTTTGCTTCTGTTGAGTCGACTCGTCAATATACGAGTCGACCCATGAGCTATGAGTCGACTCATAAAAATCATGAGTCGACTTACGAAGTTGTATCATGTTGCCATTTACCTTCTGCTCAGTCGACTCGTTATTGGTCACGAGTCGACCCATGAGGCTTGAGTCGACTCATTAGTGAGCATGAGTCGACTCATCCGAGAATTTTCTGTTTTCTTCGTGTTGCTGTTTAATCGCATGCTGTATACACTCATATAGATTGAACTCATATGTGATACATGTGAGATGACTCTTTCCTGATACAAAGTTAAGATTTGTACAGTAAGACATGTGTAAGAGTTAAATAGACATTTCTTTACTAGTGGTAACTCCATGGTTCATATAAAGTCCTCGTGTTGGACTCTAAGCGACTAAAGTCCTCGTGTTGGACTATAAGCGACTAAAGTCCTCGTGTTGGACTATAAGCGACGAAAGTCCTCGTGTTGGACTATAAGCGACTAAAGACCCCGTGTTGGGCAATTTTTGCTAAACCTTGAGCACCATATACTCTTGGGTATTTGAGTATGACATTTTTATGTAGTTGGACATGATAGTGGCATGAACTGTGCATAACACTTATTTCGACTACGAGATTTTGACATAGATGTGTTTACTATTAGAAATGGGATTGTTATCTTTTCTTTATTGTTCATGTATTAAACTTCGGGCTTGGTGTTTAGGGATCTACAATTTGAGATACAAGGTATATACATGAGGGTTTCCTTGTTTGGATTATTTCGCTCGACGTACCTATGCTCGTGTTGTATTTCCCTAAGTACTAAGACCCATATCTGTTTGTATGATAAATTAATGCTATCATATATTATTGTATTTTCATATACAACGAGCCCTATCCCTTGGGGTTGGTTGTGATGTTGCTCGCTAGCGCTTTGACGCTCGTTGTCCCTCCCCCTTTTCAGGTCACGAGCCAGGAGCACGGAGAGCCGTAGGTTGATAGCGGACTACTTTAGTGTTCAGCTTTACTTTATCTATGTATTATTTTCTGTGGGCTCCACTGTAGTGTTGTCAGACATTTGAGAGTTTATTCTAGAGTTGTAAAGGCTGTGTTGCCTTAATTTCCTTTACTCAGACTTGCTGTATTTTGAGACTTGTAAGAACTCCAGTTTATTTCATTTCAGACTTTGACTATGTACTACAGTTTATTTCGTTGATGAGATGTATTGTGTTCTATCATTTCATCTAGTATTGTTGATTCACTTTTCACTTGCTTTGTACCTACACCTGATGTTGACTCCACTAGAGAGATAGTGATTGTGATGGTGAAACGTGTTACTGCACGGTGTGGTGCATGGCAGGTTTGACATCCATGGTTTCACCTCGGACTGCAGCCGTGTGTGAACCCAGGGGCGTCACAGTTGGTATCAGAGCTCTAGTTCCAGTATCCTTAGGATCATCCTGTATCGAGTCGTGGAGCTAGGATAGAGTTTCCTAGGATTCATGTGTAGAGTCCGCTAAGGATTTCCTAGTATGAGTGAGGACGATATATGCGTATATCTCAAAATTGAGAATATTTTTTTTATGACAACTATTTTTGCATAAATTCAAGTATTTGTGTGAATACTATATGTTGTGAAAAATTGTATTAAGATACGCTATTTATAAGAATCTAGTTTGACTTATGGACTTTTGTTTTTCTTACCATCAGGAGAGAGATGGCAGGACGAGGTAGGCCCCGCACCAGGAGAGCTAGCCAGGCAGACTCTCAGTAGACTCCTCCTGATCAGCAGCCAGCTCAGTCCGAGCCCCAGCAGGTTCCACCCGAGCCGCAGCAGGCTCCTCAGTATCTCGTGGACCTTATGGCCCCTCTTATTGCTCGGATGACAGCTATCGAGGAGATGGTGACGACTCACATAGCACCACGGACACCACCACCACCAGTAGCTCAGCAGCCGGGGATACCAGCCGTCCCGATCAGAGAGAGAGATCCAGAGGTAGCACCTGCAGTTATTCCACTGGCAGTACCTGACAGAGCCACAGAGCAGGAGACTTGGCTTCGCATGGTGGAGAGGTATCAGAAGATGAGGGCACCGGAGTTTCAGGGGTCATCAGACCCTCTAGCTGCCCATAAGTGGAAGGAGGATGTGAGCAACATCCTAGATATACTCAGTGTGGACCCGGTGCAGAAGCAGAGATTGGCATCTTATAGCTTGAAGGGAGATGCCGGGAGATGGTACCGGCTACAGTTTACCCCAGAGCAGAGGATGACCCTCACATGGGCGGACTTCGTTTATTTCTTTGATGGACAGTATGTTTCTTCGGCAGCACGGACTGGGAAGGAACTCGAGTTATCCCGACTCAGGGAGACATGACTGTGGCAGATTTTGAGAGCAGATTCATGGAGCTATTGCATTTCACGGGCATGTGACAGACCGGAGAGCGTCAGGCTCAGATGTTTTTGGCTGGGCTTCGCCCAAATCTCCGACGGTACCTCGTGTCGAGGAGGTTTTATTCAGTTAGGGAGGTAGCTGAGGCTGCCACTTCTCAGAAGATTGAGACCTCTATGTTCCAGAAGGACAAGGAGGGGAAGACCAAGACAGGGCAGAGTAGTGATAAGGGCAAGAACAAGAGAGGCTTTTCTGGACACCAGCAGCAGCATCAGGGCCCTCATAAGAAGGGACCCCAGCAGGATCAGCGAGCGCACCAGCAGCGCAAGTTCCAGGGTTCTTGTTTCAACTGCCACAAATTCGGGCACAAGGCTTCAGAGTGTCGTAGTGCACCAGCAGGAGCTCAGCAGGGCAAGGGCCCGAACCAGCCGCAGCAGCGATAGCAGAGTAGAGGACAGGGTCAGCCGAACAGACTTAAGGCACCGCCAGCGACGCAGAGGGCAGAGGGGCAGATTCGAGCAGTCCAGGAGGCTCCCCAGGGGCAGATTGTTCCATACTCCCCAGCATTAGCAGTTGAGCAGACTTCAGCTCCAGGCAGAGTTTATGCAGTGGTTCCCCGTGATCACGGTGCCAGCGGAGCAGTTGTGGAGGGTACGTTCCTTGTGAATTCCTTTCCTGCCCGTATCCTTTTTGATTCGGGAGCTTCGCATTCTTTCATATCGCATGCATTTATGGCTAGACTCCAGCTTGTAGCTCAGCCACTAGACACCCCTTTGTCAGTTTTCGCCCCTTTAGGTGAGGCATCGCTTCTGGAGAGCGTGTGTAGGAGGTGTACCGTCAGTCTAGACGAGTCGGAGTTCATAGTTGATCTGATAGTGTTGCATATGTCCGAGTTTGATGTTATTCTTGGTATGGATTGGTTATCGTCCTACCATATTAGTATTGACTGCTTTGCGAAGACAGTCAAGTTGCGAGCGTCCGATGGGTCCGAGTTGATTGTAGCCACCTCTCAGGGCAACCGATTTGCGGAGTCGTTTCTGGCGTACATCGAGGAGGTGCTGCGACGGGATCAGGGAGCCGAGTTATTGGAGACTAGAGTTGTCTCAGATTTTCCGGATGTCTTTCAGGACATACCTGGGTTACCTCCTGTGAGAGAGGTTGAGTTTTGTATTGAGTTGCAGCCAGGCACAGCCCCTATATCCCGCGCACCCTATCGCATGGCACCAGCTGAGATGAGAGAGCTACAGACCCAGTTGGACGAGTTGTTAGCTCAGGGTTTTATTCGCCGGAGTTATTCTCCGTGGGGCACACCGGTCCTCTTCGTGAAGAAGAAGGACGGTAGTATGAGATTATGCATAGATTATAGAGAGTTGAACAAGGTCACAATCCGGAATAGGTACCCACTACCTAGGATTGATGACTTGTTTGACCAGCTGCAGGGAGCGCAGTATTTCTCGAAGATTGATCTTCGTTCTGGCTATCATCAGTTGCGGGTTTGGGAGATGGATATTCCCAAGACCGCTTTTCTTACTCGATATGGATCCTTCGAGTTCTTGGTCATACCATTCGGATTGACCAATGCACCCGCAGTATTCATGGATTTGATGAACCGGGTTTTCCGTCCCTTTTTAGATCAGTTTGTGATCGTCTTTATCGACGATATTCTTATCTACTCGAGATCGGAGGCAGAGCACGAGGAGCATCTACGGATAGCGTTGAGGACCCTCCAGGAGCATCAGCTGTATGCTAAGTTCATCAAGTGTGAATTTTGGCTTTCAGAAGTCAGATTTCTTGGCCACGTCATCAGCAGAGAGGGCATAGCAGTGGACCCAGCTAAGGTCACGGCAGTTCTTGATTGGGAGCCACCAAAGACGGTGACAGAGATTCGCAGCTTTTTGGGTTTAGCTGGATATTACAGGAAGTTCATTCAGGACTTCTCGAAGATTACGACGCCGATTACACACCTTACGAAGAAGGGTGTACAGTTCATATGGAGCATGGAGTGCCAGAAGGCCTTTGATATTTTAAAGGCTAAGTTGACTTCAGCGCCGGTTCTGATTATTCCGAGCAGCGACAGGACATTCGTGGTGTACACGGATGCATCATTGGCAGGCCTAGGAGGCGTATTGATGCAGACTCAGAGGGTGGTAGCCTATATCTCACGGCAGTTGAGGGTGCATGAGCAGAACTATCCCACTCATGACTTGGAGTTAGCAGCAGTGGTGTTTGCACTGAAGTCATGGAGGCACTATTTGTATGGAGTGCAGTTCGAGCTATTCACAGACCATCAGAGTCTGAAGTATCTCTTTTCTCAGAAGGAACTCAACCAGAGACAGAGGAGGTGGATTGAGTTCATCAAGGACTACGAGTTCGCGATTCAGTATCATCCAGGGAAGGCGAACATCGTAGCAGATGCCTTGAGTAGGAAGCGTCGACATCGGATTGCGGCTTTGAGGTGTTCATTGCATAGAGATCTTATCACTCTTAGCCAGTTTGATTTTCGACCCGAGGTTGGAGGAACCAGTGCGTTTTTGGGAGCTATGTCAGTGCAGCCATCTTGGAGTGACAGGGTTGTCAGGGCACAGTTGGAGGACTCTTGGATTCAAACCCGTAAGGGAGAGATTTCCAAAGAGCCTAAGGCTGATTGGACCGTTGGAGCAGATGGAGGCCTACGGATGAAGGGTAGGTTGGTCATGCCAGCTAGTTCAGAGCTGAAGAGGGAGTTGTTTGATGAGGCACATCGTACTCGGTACACAGTGCATCCAGGGACTACCAAGATGTACAAGGATCTGAAGAGACGTTTCTGGTGGAGTGGTATGCGGAGAGAGATTGCAGACTATGTGGCTAGATGTTTTACCTGTCAGCAGGTGAAGGCAGAGCATCAGAGACCCGTAGGGACCCTTCAGCCTTTGCCTATTCCGGAGTGGAAGTGGGCAGATATTTCCATGGATTTTATCGTGGGGTTGCCGAAGTCGAAGAAGGGGAATGATTCAGTTTGGGTGATAGTAGACCGGTTGACGAAGTCAGCACATTTTATTCCAGTAAGGACCACCTATACAGCCGAGACCTATGCGAGGATCTTCATTCGGGAGATAGTTCGACTTCACGGAGTACCAGACACGATTGTGTCGGATCGAGGATCAGTTTTCACTTCACACTTTTGGAGGAGTTTTCAGGATTCATTTGGCAGCAAGCTATCTTATAGCAGTGTATTCCACCCACAGACGGATGGTCAGACAGAGAGGGTGAATCAGGTGTTGGAGGACATGTTGCGGGCATGTGTCATTGACTTCCAAGGCAGTTGGGAGGATCATATTCCACTAGTAGAGTTCGCTTATAACAACAGTTATCAAGCGATGATCAGTATGGCGCCGTATGAAGCACTATACGGGAGACCTTGTAGATCACCGATATGTTGGGCCGAGCCGGAGGACAGCTTGATGCTTGGGCCAGAGCTAGTGAGGCAGACTACTGAGAAGGTAGCCTTGATCAGGGAGCGGATCCTAGCCGCTCAGAGTCGGCAGAAGAGCTATGCAGATAAGAGACGAAGACCCCTCGAGTTTTAGATTGGGGATTTGGTTATGCTGAAGGTGTCGCCTATGAAAGGCGTGCAGCGATTCGGGAGGCGAGGGAAGCTTGCACCGAGGTATATTGGACCATTTCAGATTTTGGAGCGCATTGGAGCTGTGTCATACAGACTAGATCTTCCAGCTTCTATGTCTAGTATACACAGTGTATTCCACATTTCTATGCTCAAGAAGCACTTGCATGACGAGGAGCAGCAGCGAGTGTTGGATGCACCGGAGATTGAGCTTCAGGATGATTTGACTACTATAAAGATCCCGGTATCTATTCTTGCTAGAGAAGACAAGAGACTCAGAAACAAGGTGATTCCATTGGTGAAAGTTCGGTGGAACCGAAGTGGAGTGGAGGAAGCTTCTTGGGAACACGAGGAGGACATGCGACGCGACTACCCACACTTATTTGAGCAGGTAAATTAACTAAAGTATTTATGACGTGAATCCCTACTTGTATATTTATATGAATACCTTGACACCTATACTTAACGCTAGAATGATGGTATTTTTATCTAATTCCTAATCTTGCGGAACACATGGTATATGCATGGGGGGTTCCTTGTTTGGATTTTTCGCCCGACGTACTAGTTCCGTTAGGTTAGGGGTCGAATAAGAATATTACCATTGTAGATCGTTAAGTGTAAATGTCACTATATGCTTATTTTAGTGATTGATATGTGTGAATGAGTATGTGTGCGGGTTGGATTAGACCCTTGTTGTGCTTTTCAGCATCATTGCGAGTTAGATATGATTCCTGAATTTCGAGGACGAAATTCTGTTAAGGGGGAAGAATGTAAGACCCCGTTGATTTTGACAACTTTCAAGTGTGAATATGAGTGAACAAAGATAATTAATATATATTATAAATATCTTTGTGGCATGGTCATGCATGGGAAATGATTTTTGAGCTTATGAGCATGTGTATATGCCTCAGGTATGAGGATGAGTTGCAAGTTTGCAAATCGTGTGCGAAAGAATCAATGTATGCAGATTTTTGTTCATGAGTCGACTCATAACATGTCATGAGTCGACTGATCAGGTTGAGTCGACTTACGCCTGTCATAAGTCGACTCATGATATCGAGTCCTGTTCCCATTTTCTTTCTGCTGAGTCGACTCATAATTTATGAGTCGACCCATGAGTCATGAGTCGACTCATGACATATCATGAGTCGACTTATCGA
>BQKN01056452.1:0-33011 GCA_022839385.1 Asparagus kiusianus
GAGATTGTTGGCCTTCTTGTTTTGATGATGTTTAACAAACAATTTACTACTAATGTTGTTTGTCTAGTATTTGTACATTCCTATGTTTTGTAGACAAACAACGTTGTTGGAGGATGGATGGAATTGCGCTTCAACGATGAAATCCAATGGAGGTTGGCGGAAATATCGGATTGAAGCCTATACAATTCAAGTTAAAGATCAAGTTCAAGCTTCATCCGCACGTGTACCAAGTTGAGCTACAATAAAGATCAAGATCAAGCTTGGGTAAATTAGTTTTAGGTTTTATATTATGTGTGTTAGTACTTTAAGCTCAATCATATACACACATACACGTTTTGGTTTTTGTATATATATAGTTATATATATATACATATATGTTATTGGTTTAATAATTTTTGAGTTTATATATGAAACAAATGAATAGAATTGGAAAATACTATTTTGTTTCATGTTTATATGCCTACATATGATTTCTCTTTTAACAAGCTTATATTTAATGAAATCATATTTAGCGTTTTGAATATATTGCATTGAATATGCAAATTTGTGAAAATATCATATTCTTAGCTTTTGGACTTAACAATATTCATATACATATTTTATTAAGTCTATATAATCATTGTGCAAAGTTTCAAAACATGGTTTAACCAAAATATCAAATTTCACATGTTTACGTTTTCGTATTTTGAACCACTTTGCAAAATGAACCACTTTGCAAAATGATGATTTTTCACAAATGGAAAATGCAATTTGGAAAATTCTTTTTGTAACATGTTTGTTTTCATGTTTATATACATTTCCCAAAGTTTCATAATTTTCAGAAGTCAAATGAATATTTTACAAATTGTTTAAATGTGTCAAAAACAGTTTTTTTCTGGGATGTCAGAATTCGGTCGACCGCACCGGTCGACCGAACCTGAGCTCAAAATCTCACTGGGCTGACAGAAAGTTGTCGGTCGACCGGTCCGGTCGACCGATGAAATTTTCGGTCGACCGACGAATTTTTTCGGTCGACCGACGGGCGCTTTCTCAGCTTCCAACGGCTAGTTTTATTACCGTTGCTGGGGGCTTTTTAGTCTTTCTGTTTTGGGATTTTGGCTGAGCTTTGAGAGGGTATAAATACCCATTGCTGATGTCTTTTCAAGAGTTAATTAAGAAGTTTTTAAACAAGTTTTAAACAAGGTTTAAGTGTGTTTAAGGGTTTGTTTTGTGTGTGAAGAAGTTTTATACAAGTGGAGGAAATTATTCTCTTGATTGGGCTTCTCTCTCCATCTCTCCATCTTGTTATCAAATTGAGAAGTTTTCTAAACTCAAACTCTAGCTTTACATTTATTACTTGTTTGATTATAATTGTTATTAAGCTAGATTTTATATTTGAGTTTAGTTTGATTTTGATTTCACTCTTTGTTACACACACCCACATTGAGCTTATGGTATTTACATGCATAGTATAGTTGGGTGGTGAGTGATTGTAACATTGAGTTGTGCTTTAATTGTGTTCTCATCTATTGTAGAGAACAAATTCATATTTGTTACTTTGTGAGATTGTAAAGTTTTCGGTGAGCTAGAAAACCGAGTGTGTAGTTCCTAGAGGAGAGGAACGGAGACGTAGGTCGAGGGGACTGAACTCCGTGAAGAAAATTGTGAGGAGTGACGTTGTTCGGTGAGCGTTGAAAACCGACATTGTGAGGTGTGTAGAAGTTCCGGCTTCCAAACCGGATTGTGATAGTGGATTTCTCCCCGGGAGTGGGGAGCGGAGACGTAGGACGGAAGGTCCGAACTCCGTGATCATATTGTGTATTTGAGTGTGCTTTGGCGTTTATTTATACTTGTGTTTATATTTCTTATCGCCATTGTCATTAGCTCATTATTTATATGATCCACTATCTAGTTCATATTGTTTAACCCTTGTGTTAGTTTGTACATCCTTACATATATCATATTGTATATCTATTTGGTAGGATATACCACATTGTGTTAGTTTTATATCCTTGTTCATACTTGCCTATATCTTTGTTAGGATATATTTTATCTTGTTTAGATTATTTACCCTTGTGTTGTTTATATACCCTTGCATATACTCCTATCATATAGGATATATCTCATTGTGTATATTGCATATTCTTGCTCTTTATTAGTAGTATATCTATCTTGCAAGAATATACTTGTTAAGTAATTTTAATTGGCATTTAAATCGGATTAGATTAGCATAAGACCCTAATCACCCCCCCCTCTAGGGTCTAACACTTGTAACCTTCGTCTTAGCTCCTTGAAAATATGAGAGTCATCAGATTGTAACTCTCGATGTTGATTGTGAAGGCTGTTGAATTAGAGTTTTTTATCGGTTGTTGTGAAGGTCGTCAGATTGTAACATTCGTCAATCTACGTGGAAGTTTTCAAATTGTAGCATTCTGGAAGCCGTTAAATTGTAACTTCCATCATCGGTGTTTGATGAGGATCAACTATCTACAATAATTTTTAGACAACCTACGTGTGAGTGGGGACCACATCATGTGATCCTTTTCCGCCTCTTTTCCGCGTGAGCACGTGAGACAGCTGATTTTTTGTTGCAGGCCCACCCGATAAATGAATTTGAGCGGCCTATTAATACCCTAGTGTTCCTAGGGTTTTGGTGAGCGAAGGAGGTTGGGAAAGTTTGTTTTTGGCGGCTGCAGAGCTAGGGGCAGGCTTGGGAAAAGCGGCGTGCAGGTGCAGAGGCTGAAAACAAAAGTCAGCGATCAAAGGCTTTTGAAGAAAAAATTGCAGGGTTCGTGAGCAGAGAAAACACGACTTTGTGATTTTTTTTAGTAGCCCTTGTTAGGGTTTTTTGTGCATTCCTTTGAGAGAGATTTTGTGAGGGATCTGAGAGTTTGTGAGAGGGTTTAGATTGTGAGATTGTAAATCCCAGTTGTATCTCTCCCTCTAATAGTAGATCTCCCCCCTCCTTGCCCCGTGGACGTAGGCAGTTTGCCGAACCACGTAAAAGTTGTGTTCTTACCGTGATTTGTAATAGCTTGTAGGTTCCCTCGACGCGCAGTCCTAGAGCTGACGAGAGGAAGAGCTGATATCTCACTTTGATGAGATATCTGGCTTTTCGGTTCTTGTTTCCTTTGAGAAACGAGAATTTCATTGTGCCCCACAACCGAAAAAATTAAAAAACAAAAAACCTAGTAATTTGCACCCCAAACTCTCATTCATTTGTGACTTTAAGAACACAAGTCTAATCCGTGTCTTTTTATTCATCAAGACTCTAATTTCATTTCCTAAGCTCAAACGGTATGTCCAACCTATAGTTTTATAATTTATATTTTTATAATTTATATTTTTATTGTCGGTCAAAAAAAACCTTTTGAATCCGCGACTGCTTGTTTGTTTAGTCTAAGGACTAAGTTCGTCTATTTAATAAGACTAAGGAGGTGGATTAGGAGGTTAAGTTTGACGGTAAAATTCATTTTAATCCCTCTAGAAAAGATACTTTATCTATTACCATTTTTTTTGTGTATCCCAAATTAAGCCTGGATAACTTTATTTAATCCCTGCGTAATTTGTTGTTTGATCGATTAAGGAGGGATTGACTGATTGACTGGCTTTGACTCCTAACTTTACTATTGTAAAACAGAGCCTTGGACATTTTATTGGGGATTAATCACTTTTTATTGTTAAAATTTTGTTATTAACACTTTAATTTGTAAATGTCCGAACAAAAGTTATTTTTACATTATTTGTATCGCTTAGGTATCATAAGAAAATTATGCCAAACAGTCTAGCTTAATTAATTATATTTAGAGCGATCGACTTTATTAAAATACTGGTAGGGAGATACAGAGGACCTGTTTGCTTGTTTTCTTGCATGGCAAATGGGTTAGGATTCAACGGTTCAATATTTTTTTAATAAAGATTGAACAGTCCGTGTAATCTAAAACTACTAGACTTGTAGGAAAATACTTAACTATAGTTTTTTGGAGCGCCAATAGAACTGTCAACAAGCAGGTTAGGTACGTTTCCGTACTTCGGAATTCGGTTCATTATCAATAAATATATTTAGTGAGGCGTCATCTCTGACCACATTCCTCTCGTATATCGGGACTCACATGAGAATTTAAAAAAAAAATTCTTATGTGGGCCCCAATGCACTGTAAAGAGGAGGAGTGTGGTTACAAGTATGGTTTAAGGGTATGTCTCTAACATTTCTTATATATTTAGGGGTGTTTGTTTCAAATCCTCTATAATTTTAGGATATGGATTTCACCATGGAATTTGATTCACCATGGAATTTAAAATCCATAGGTGTTTTGTTATGGGTTGGGATTTCTAAAATGTTGTTTGTTTCATTTATATTTTGGGATTTGGAATACTATAATTTGTACTATTTCATTTGTTTCAAGCTCAAATTGTAGCATTACCAAATGCTAAAATTTTGTAATATGATGAATATGATATCTTGGTATGGTTACCTCCCACAAAAAGATAAAATTAGGATTTGTCAAATCCTCTACAACTGAGAGGTAAGCACACCTATTTATGGGATTTGTCAAAATCCTCTCCAATTGAGAGGATTTGATAAATTCTAAAAATTGGGCACTTTTTGTGTGGGAGGCAAAGAATGTGGGGACCCACGTTCACGTGGCACGTGAACAACATTTCTCGCGCTGAGTGTAGCGGACGTTCTTTTCTTTCTTGTTCGATTTCTGGCCCACCCGATCATAATGTTATAAATACGTTGCTTCTAGGGTTTTGTGTTAGTGCGAAGGAGCAGGGGAAAATCATTAGCGGCTGTGCAAAGGTGAGCGCAAGGAGAGGACGACAGAGAGAAAAGCGGCGACTATGCGTGTGCAAGGCAGAGGTGGGAAAGCTGCTGTCTTTTTGAGAAGAAACACAGAGGAGTCGCCGGCTTTTGAGAGGGTTTTTTGTGCATCCCTTTGAGAGAGTATTTGTGTGAGGGATCTGAGAGTTTGTGTGAGGGTTTAGATTGTGAGATTGTAAACCCTAGTTGTATTCTCTCCCTCTAATAGTAGATCTCCCCCTCCTTGTCCTGTGGACGTAGGCAGTTTGCCGAACCACGTAAAATTGGTTTGTTTGTGTTTGTGGCCATTGTAATAGTTTTAGGATCCCTCGACAAGTTAGTCCTAGAACTGATGAGAGGAAGAGCCGATATCTCACTTTGTTGAGATATTCGCTTTAGTTCTTGTCTATTTGGTGAGACGGGAATTCTTATTGATCTTTCTCTCTTATTGTGCACCAGAAACTCTGCCGGAATTTTTGCTGCGCACAACAAGTGGTTTCAGAGATCGGGCTACGCTTGGGTTATTTGGAGGAGTAGATCAATTTGGAGGCTCGCCTAAGGCTTCGTTTGGTAATAAAGGTGTGATCTTTTGGTAAAGACTCTATCTTTTTAGTTTTGGATCTATTATTCGTTCGTTGGTGCATTGAGAAAGATGTCGGGGAAAGAAGGTGCTTTGGATGTCGAGGGTGGTGCTTCTGGCGTGAAGACCATTCAGAGTTTGAATATCCACTCTATGAAGATAGATGTGGAGAAGTTTAATGGTACAAACAAATTTGGATTATGAAGATGTGAGGTTTTGGATGCGCTGAACGTGCAGAATTTGGAGGATACCTTGGAGTTAGATGGCAAGCCAGATAACATTGAAGAGAAGGTTTGAAAGAAGATGAATCGAACAGCGTGTGGTGTGGTTAGGTCTTGTTTGACTCAAAATCTAAAATATAATGTGATGAATGAGACTTCTGCAAAGAAGATTTGGGAGATTCTCGAAAGCAAGTATCTGACAAAGAGTGTTAAGAACCGCTTGCATTTGAAGAGGAGACTTTATCGTTTCCAGTTGAAGAAGGTAACCTCAATTAGTGATCACATGAATACCTACACAAAGCTTCTTACGGATTTAGCGAATGTCGATGTCAAGATTGAAGATGAGGACAAGACGTTGCTATTGTTGAGTTCCTTGCCCGACGAGGAATATGAGACATTCATCCTTACTCTGATTAATGGGAAGGCATCTCTTTCGTATAGTGAGATCACTGCTGCACTGGTGAATTATCAGCTTCGTAAGAAGGATAAGAAGACTTTGACTGAATCGGTAGCAGAGGCGTTGGCCACACAAGGGAAAGGTCCAAACCGAAAGAATTGGAAGTCACAGTCTAGAGTAGGGCATCCTACAATTGGAAAAGATCAGTGTGTTTGTTGCAAGGAGACTGGTCATTGGAAGAAAGACTGCCCAAAGCTTGATGAATGGATGAAGAATAAGCAGAAGGGAAAAGGGAAGCAAACACCATCAGAAGCAAACATCGTATCGGATGGTGATATTTCTGACTCTTCTATTTATTCGCTTTCTATCAGTCCTACATGTAGCTATTCGGAGGAATCCTAGTGGATGTTGGATAATGGTGCGACCTATCATGTGTGCCTTAGAAGGGAATGGTTCTCTAATTTTGAGAAACTGGATAGTGGTGTGGTGTACATAGCTGATAATCGTGCATACCAAATCCTTGGGATAGGAAGAATTCTCATCAAAATGTTTGATGAGATTGTTAGGGAGTTAAATGATGTCAGATATGTTCCTTCTTTGAGAAAGAACTTGATCTTGATTGGAGCTTTGGTTGGAGAGGGTCTGAATGTTCGAATTGAGGATATGGTTCTCAAGATTGTGGAAGACTCTCAGATTGTGATGAAGGGCGTCAGGAGGAATAACATGTATTACTTGATTGGAGATATAGTGGCAGGTGGAGAAGTGGCAACTTCTATTAATTCGACTAGACTGCGATATTTGGGGATTGGCCATTCCAGTATTGATTCCTCGCATAGATTGAAAGAGGGTGTGGAGATTTGTAGTTTGAAGTCCAGTAAACATGTTGATGTGAGCAAGAAGACCAATGTGAAGTTTGGCACCTCTATTCATCGAGTTAAGGGTCGTTCTGGAGGAGTTCACATGGATGTTTGGGGGCCTTCCAAGGGGCATCATTGGGAGGTAATAGGCGTTGGGTTTCCTTTGTTGGTGGCTGTTCTAAACGTGTTTGGGTTGCAACCAAATCCCCTTTGGATAAAGACCTAGTAGTCTCCAACAGATTGAAGAAGTGTGTGATATACAGAAAGGTGAAGGTACTTCATTCTAATTTTGGTGGGAGGTACAAGATGGACCTATTTCTGTATTGGAGCCGAGCTCACGGTATTTCGAGACACTTCGTTGGAAAGAAAATCTTGGGACAACTAGATAGTATGGCAAATTTGGAGAGCCGTGCCTTGCTGGAGGAGGATCGGTGTTTGTTGTCAAACAATAGTCTATAGAAGAGTTTCTGGACTGAGGCTTCGACATATTCAAGTCATCTTATTAAAGAGTTATCAACTGCTGTGATAGGAGGTAAAACTCAATTAGGTGTTTGGTCTGGTAATGTCACTTCGGTTGAGGCTTCGATGCGGGAGCTATTTGACTCTCAGCTGGTGGAGAGTTTTGAACAGACCTTAGATGTATCACAGCGGGTGGAGAGGGATGCTACTCCACATTAGGTGAAGATTACTCCAGATCATACTGCATTGTTTGGGATCCCAGCTGAGGTAACACAGCTTCGGGATCAATTGGTTTTGGATGCAGATGATGAGTTAGATTTTAATTCGAGTGCAGCTGGCAGACATAGTTTGGATATGGCCATTGGTTCACCTCAGGTGGAGGTGTTTGAGGCCATTGGAGGTGCTGTCAGCCGCAGAGTTAATGATATTGGAGAAGGGTTTCGAACTCTTCTAATGAATTGAGGCCTTTGGAGGCCATTGGGTGAACTACATTCGGCTTGATTCCTTGGACAAGAGGATACGTAGGCAGTCTTTACGATGCAGCCGGTTTGGATTTTGATGGGGGTGAGATCGATTTGGTGAGTTGATACCAATACTTGGAGAGTGTTCGCATTCTCATTTGGGTTCTCGACTTATTATGGATTGAGTCCGTTATCATGAATCGTTTTACTTCATACTGGACGCAACAAGTGAGACATTTGTTTTGGTTGGTGTCGGCTTTTTAAGGAAAACTTCACCGATGTGGAGAATTGTGGGAGGCAAAGAACGTGGGGACCCACGTTCACATGGCACGTGAACAACATTTCTCGCTCTGAGTGTAGCAGATGTTTCCTGTTCGATTTCTGGCCCACCCGATCATAATGTTATAAATACGTTGCTTCTAGGTTTTGTGTTAGTGAGAAGGAGCAGGGGAAAATTATTGGCGGCTGTGCAAAGGTGAGCGCAAGGAGAGGACGACAAAGAGAAAAGCGGCGACTGTGCGTGTGCAAGGCAGAGGTGGGAAAGTTGCTGTCTTTTTGAGAAGAAATACAGAGGAGTCGCCGGCTTTTGAGAGGGTTTTTTGTGCATCCCTTTGAGAGAGTATTTGTGTGAGGGATCTGAGAGTTTGTGTGAGGGTTTAGATTATGAGATTATAAACTCTAATTGTATTCTCTCCCTCTAATAGTAGATCTCCCCTCTCCTTACCCCGTGGACGTAGGCAGTTTGCCGAACCACGTAAAATTGGTTTGTTTGTGTTTGTGACCATTGTAATAGTTTTAGGATCCCTCGACAAGTCAGTCCTAGAACTGATGAGAGGACGAGCCGATATCTCACTTTGTTAAGATATTCGCTTTAGATTCTTATCTCATTGGTGAGACGAGAATTCTTATTGATCTTTCTCTCTTATTGTGCACTAGAAACTCTGCCGAAATTTCCGCTGCGCACAACATTTTGCACTTTTGGGATTCAATATTCTAAAAATTTTCTTAAAACAAACATCATATATGTAATTTCAAAATATAAAAAAAACTCATTTTTTGATCTCAAAACTTATAATCCATACCAGATGCCAAAATTTTTGGTGAAACAAACACCTCCTTAGAGGATTTTTCTCTCGTTTCTAAAAAATATTTGGCGAATAATCCACCGGTTACATGAAAGGTAACACCGGTTACATGAAAGGTAACAGCTTACTATTATGAAATGGTTTATTCTTATTTTATTTAGTGATTATTAATTAGTTAAACACATGTGGGCTTCGGGTTATTGTTTATCTAATAAAAGTATTAAAAAAAGGTTAAAAAAATAATGCTCTATTCCCAAAATAGAAACATGGTTGGAAGGTCTAATTACTACATGCTTTTGGTTGATGTGCTCCTCGTAAGCATGATTAGTTTTGAATCCAATATGCGGCTTAGGGCCATGGTATCACTGAAACTTGTAATAACTTGTAATAAGCTTAGGGTCATGGATTCATCTTCATAATCAACTTGGTCCCAATCCATTTCTCACATGGGTCCGCATCTTCAGACTTCCTTATCATCTATGGCAATGGGAGTTCCTCCTCTCCCTGTTCAAGGATGTGGGAGAATGCATTTCCAGTTCAGAAGATGTTGCCTTCAGGTCTAAGTTCAAGGATTGCAAGATTCTCATCAAGGTCAGGGATCTTGCCGACATCCCTAAAAAGATCAAATTCAGGTATGTGTCTCCGCTTGATGGTAGCTTGCTGGAGGGTTCCATAGTCACTCAAATCATAGGGCGCCAGATCTCGGAGCGTGATTTTGAGAAGCCAGAAGTGCAAGAGCATGAGGCCAAATGGGAAGGTAATCCTTCCACTGAGTCTGGTTGGGTTGAGAGAGGACCCAATGACATCGTTGTTGATCAGCCGCCCTAGGCCCACCGCCCGTTGCCATCTTCCTCTCTTCCTCCTCCTCCTCCGCCTCCAGCTAACAAAGGGAAGGGCATAGTCGTCATTTCATCTGATCATTTGAACTTGGCGGCAACTTCGATAGAAGGGCCTCCTATCCAGTCCAATCACATTTTCTTGGGCCCCCCCACCTTCTGATATCCGCGTCGCTGAGCAGGACATTGACCTTATCGATGTGATGTGGGATGGGCGTAACATGACTATTGATGATCCCTTTGGATGAATTTTCTTCAGGCTTAGGGTATCGACGCTTCTACCAACCCTGCTCCTTGTCAGGCGACAGTCGTCGTTCGCTCTGCTGCCCTATCCTCCACTAGCTCCCCTAAACACCAGGCTCAGAGCAGGTCTGTTTCAGTTCCTACTGGATTTGAACATATTGCCGAAGGGAAAAAGAAAAGATCAGTTTCCAAAGCCAAAGTAAGAAGAGCTCTGGCCCACAAAGCATTCATTCGCCATCTCTCTGCATCTAGATCGCTATCCTCCTCAGTGAAGCAAAGTAAGTCTTCCTCTTGTTCTTCGATTTCCATCCCTATCATCAATGCCCCAGACCCCAAGCTTGCATCTGGTCTCTCTAACTGCGGGGTTCTAGACCCAGTTCGCACAGAGGGACTTCTTAGCCCTAGAGAACTAGAGACAGGGAGAGCAGGATCAACCCCTTGATCTGCCTAGTCCTTTCGTTGAATCTAATCATCTGTTTTAATGAAATTCGGATCCTGGAATGTTAGGGGTATCAACAACCCCACCAAAAGAAGATTAGTTAGAGACACCATTTCCCTCTCCTTTGTCGATCTCATAGGAATTCAAGAATCAAAACGTAGTGCCCCTAGACCCTTTATCCTCAAGAGTTTAGGGGGGTTCCAGAATCACCTCCTGGCTGCAATCGGATGCTATTGAGTCTAGAGGTGGTGTCCTTCTGGGGTGGAATGATTCCCTTTTTGAATGTCTGGACTCCTTCATTGGCATCTTCTCCGTCTCTGTAGTCCTTAGCCATAGAATTCTAAACTGGAAATTTCTTGCTTCCTCTGTTTACGCACCTACCGTCAAGGCTGATAGAGAAGCATGTTGGTGGGAGCTCCGTAGAATCAAAGATATGTTCCCCCTCCCTTGGTCCCTCTTTGGAGACTTCAATGCCACCTCTTCAGCCAAGAAAAGAAGTGGTAGGTACTGTCTCCTTTTCAGATATTTCCAACTTTCAACTTCTCATCAACTCTCTCAACCTCATTGACGTGCCTCTAAATGGTAAACTATTCACTTAATCTAACATGAGATCATCCCCTTCCATGGCCAGACTTGACATGTTCCTTATCTCCCCAGACTTCAAATCTAAATTCCCCTCCATTTTCCAACATTGTCACCCTTCATCCTGTTCTGACCACGAACTCATCATCCTAGATACCTCTTGCCCTCCTCCCAGGCCTCCCTTCAGACTGGATAAATCTTGGTTTTCCCATCCCTCCTTCTCTAGCTTCGTTTCATCGTGTTGGACCAGTCTTTCATGCGATGGTAACCCAGTCAAATCTCTTCATCTTAAACTCAAGATCCTGAAGCGTAGACTTAAATAGTGGAAAGTTAACGTTTTCGGTTCCATCTCCTCCAAAAAATCTGTCGCTCTTAATGCAATCCTATCTCTTAACACCTCTAAAGAATCCAGGCCTCTTCTCCCATCGGAGATAGCCTATAGATCTTCCCTAAAAAAATCTTCTTTCTTCCTTAGCCTCTCAATAAGAAGTCTACTGGAAACAAAGATCTAGGATCCAATAGCTTCAAGAAGTTGACTCCGACACTGCTTTCTTCCATAAAACTGCTTCCTATCACAGAAGAAAGAATTTTATCCCCCACCTTACCCACATCAATGAGACCATCTCCTCTGAGCTCGAGAAACAAAGGGTTTTCTATCATCATTTCTCTAATCACTTCAAAGCTACCCACCCTTCCTTTTTCCAGCTAGACTGGAATCACCTCTATCCCTAACCGTCACCTCCCCTCCACCTCTTGGAACAACCCTTCTCAGAAATCAAGATCAGAGCTGCTATCTTTGGCCTCCATCTAGTAAAACCCCAGGTCCAGATAGTTATTCCATCCTCTTTTTCCAATCTTATTGGGACCTGCTTAAACTTGACATCCTAGCCTTCTTCAATCATCTTTTCCATGACAGCTCTCACCTCCATATTTTCAATCAATCCTTCATATCTCTCATTCCAGAAACTCCCTCTCCTTCCCTTACCTATGAGTTCATGCCAATCAGCCTCCTCAATAGCATGTTTAAAATCTTCACTAAAGTTCTTGCGAACCGTCTAAGCCCTTTTCTGTCATCTTTAGTTCACCCTTCTCAATCAGCCTTTCAAAGTGGGAAATCCACCATTGATTCTATTGTGTTAGGCCACGAGATGCTTCACTAATGTTTCTCAAATAAGCTTGAGGCCTGTATCATTAAATTTGATTTTTGCAAAGCCTTCGATTGTGTGGGGTGGGACTTCCTTTTGTCTCTGCTCTAGGCTAGAGGCTTCGGCCACAGATGGTGCTCCTGGATCAAATCCACCTCGTTTTCCTCTAAGTCTTCAGTCCTTGTCAATGGCACCGCGACTAACTCATTTGTCTGTGTAGACGGTAAAAATTACCGCCGCGAACCTGCACATGAATCCGCCCACTCGAATGAAGGGCGAGTCACACCTGGGAATTGGACTCACTGGCGCGAACCCAAACCGCGCAAGCCCCGTATTTGTCTACATGAGCCAAAGCCATCCAGATTCGCCGGCATGGATGGTTCACCCTCATGAGCCAAAGTCACCTAGGTTTGCCTGTATGATCGACTCGCCCGCATGGGTCAAGATCATCCAAATTCGCCCGCTTACTCGACTCGCCTGCACGAGTCGAGAGCCAAGTCCGTACCCGACGGCCGCTTCACTGCATATAAGGATGGGCCTTCCCACTTCTCGTGATGTGAAGGGAGGGGACACAGTACTCCAAGCCCGACGAGTGACCGCTCACAGTACGAATGATCGGACAGGTGCCAAATCAGCCTGCACACTCATAAATACAGTTCACTTAGTACGTCCGAGTCGAGAGCTAGATCCGCCGGCACTCGGCGAGCTGTCCAAACCCACTCGAGTACTGGGCACCTATTTTCCCACTTCTCGTGATGTGAAGGGAGAGAGTACAGTATCCCAAGCCTGTCGAGTAGCTACTCACAGTACGAGTAAGCGGACAGATGCCAGATCAACCTGCACCCTCATAAATGCAGTTCACCTTGCCTGTCATAGTCAAGGTCTGGATCCGTCGGCATTCAGCAAGCTGGCCAAATGCATTTGAGTGTTGGGCAGCCACTGCCTCACATACGAAAAGGGGCCTCTTCACTCTTACGTGACGTGATGTGAAACACAGCCCCTCGAATGACCGATCGTAGTACAGGTGAGCAGCAAGATACCTCTCAACAGTACATGGTCACATCCCATGATTCAAGGAGTGACCACGCCGTCTCTCCACTAGTTCAGAACTTCTTCCAGCCATGAAGAAGAGGTTCAGCTTTTCTTCTAGCCACGAAGAAGAGGTTCAGCTGTTTTAGCCATTCAGCGATTCGCTCAGAGTTGAATCAGCTAACTAAACCACTAGCTCTCGATTCCTAATCAGGTCGACGACAAGCTCTCTGCATAACCCTTGCACTGCGTACTGAAGCTCTCCAGCAACCTCGGTCGAACCGTCCAAGGGAAGCAAACTCGGGACGAGAATCGAGCGAAGCATCCTGTAGCTACTAAAAGTCCCCACGTTAAACAAAGAGGGTATTCCCTCCGCTTCTGTTGTAATTTCGATTGATTAGTTTGTAATAAGCTATTCTTATTAATACAAACGAAGTTTCCTGTTTTCGGGAGATCAAAATTTACGCCTACAGAAGATGGCGACCACAGTGGGAGAAGCTGTTTCTTCAACTGAAATGGTGGTAGCTCAGTTTGATGAAGTTGATGTTGGGATGACCGTGGAGTCCCTACAGATCGAGTTCGACCAAGCCAAGTACGAAGAGTACTTGTCTTCTTCCCCCTCTGGTGGCAATGCGTCCCGCAAACGCCACAGAGTCGTGCGCAGAGGCCAACCTCAAACGGTCAAAGCCTCCACGCCTGAGGACTCTGCCCGAGTCATGTCGAGGGAACCTACCCCCTCAAAGTCGGTCAAGACCAGGCTAGAGATCAAGAGCACGGGGCGAAGGCCTACCAGATGGGTTGCCAAACGGCCCCCACAGACGCCCGCCCCGAAAGAAACGCCGGTTCATTCCGGCACAGACTATACTGCCGTAGCCCACGCAGACGCTCTCCACTCTAAAAGAGCTCGCCAATGGCGACGGCAGACACTTTCCAGACAGGAGGCCCGAGCCTTCGTCTCATACAACGGCCTAAACTATTATGCAGGCTCGAAAAATATTAGATGAGAGGACAACTCGCCCGATGCTGGGAGGCTCTCCAAATTAGGAGCGCCAGCCGAGAAGGACGGGGCCGCCCGCTCAGGTGGACTTCGCTTCTCAGGACACATCCCTGATGTGAATAAACCACCCCGAGCGAACGAACCTACCCGAATAGGCGAACCCCTGAGGGTTGGCGAGCCTCGCCATGGCCCTTTTGTGGATAAACGTAAAGGCAAAGCGGTAGGCGACGCCTCGCAAGCCCGCCCGCATGAGCGAGGGGTCGAAACTCGCCTATACACTGGAGTTCGCCCAAACACAAAA
The DNA here is from genome assembly GCA_022839385.1 of Asparagus kiusianus. Lineage (NCBI taxonomy): Eukaryota > Viridiplantae > Streptophyta > Magnoliopsida > Asparagales > Asparagaceae > Asparagus > Asparagus kiusianus. The sequence goes on from BQKN01056452.1 coordinate 14,416, forward strand.
ACTCGCCCGTCAAGGCGAGATCGCCCAACTCCAGCACTAAAACATTCCACTCAGCGTACATCCAAAGCTCTCTCGTGCGATCACCCGGGCGATCTTTCTGATGCTGGGGGTTGTCGCCAACCGCCCACAGAGGACCTCCGGGGATACCTAACTCGCAAACGCACCATACATAAGGCGAATCCTTAGTGCCGCTGCGAAAGGCTCATCCAAATAGTACTCGCCAACTGTCAATGTATAGGAACAGTGAAGCCTTTGGTGTTCGAGAGACTTTCTCGACAGCCTTCTCGACCAAGGCACTCCCGTCGAAAGCATCGTCACCAAAAAGGATACGCCGCTGACGACCTAGAGCTCCAGTCCGCTACAATCAACATGACGGACAGGGGTAAGGCGATACTTTCCGACTCTCCAGATTCGGACTCCGTCCTGGGGCCTAATCCTCAGCTTGTTCAACACGAAAAAGACGACATATACCAGCGTACCCGTAGCCGCAAGGGGGTAAGCATCAGGTTTGATTACTCCACCTTAGCACCTCCCTCCTACGGCAAAGACGAGGTTCACTCGGCGGCAGCCACGTCTCAAACCTCGCGCTCAAGTCAGGACGCACCGGCAAGGGTACATATGACTGAACTCTCCCATGAACAGACGATGGCCCAAAAGCTTGAGGAGCAACAGGCAACCATCGATTCCCTAAGAGAGATGATGGAACAACTTCTGAACAAGAAGAAGAAGAAGAAAAGAACCCAGCGCACCTTACCCCGGCGAACAGGGGATAAGGAGTGGGTACCTCCCCATCGCCCATCGACTAAGATGGAAGATAACAGTAATCCATAATCTGATTACTCTTCCAAGACATCGCTAGGAACGTCGCATACGGGGAGTAGCACCCGCGATAAGAGGTTTGACGAGTTCCAAAACCAACTCAACGCGTTGAAGCTTCAGCAGAACATGAACGGGGGTAGTCCGACCCTATCCTGTCGAATGGGATACAGTCCCATACCCGGTGAAGTTCAAGCCAATTAGCTTGGTGCAATTCGACGGCAAGGGCTCGCCCTCGCAACACATTTATTATTTCATGGCGCAGACCGGATTCCTCACGGGGAACGATGCTATTCTCACTCGGCTATTCATTAGCATCCTCAAGGGGGTGGCTTTTGAATGGTTCCGCAAGTTAGAACCCGGCTCTATCAAGTCATGGGCCGATGCTGAAAGGCTCTCCTGGCTTGCTTCTTCGATGACGACACGGAGGTGTCATGGCCACCCTTCTCGCCGAAAAGCAACAAAAGTCGGAGTCAGTCAACAACTTCGTGAAGAGGTTCCTGAACCGATCAGTCCACTATTGAGACCAAATTTCCGAATCCACACTGATCGAGATGTGCCGTAATAATCTCTTAATCCATATTCTATCCAAAGTGGGCGTGGTAGAAACCCGGACATGGAAGGAGCTTGTTCGTCAGGGCGAGCAAGTAGAAAACATGATCAAGAGGCTAGAGGCTGAAGAGCCGCAGCTCAAGAAAGGAACTGCGGAACCGGCCATGCCAAAGAATCCCCCTCGAACAAGGGGAAAAGAGATCATGGCCGTTTGACTCCACCCCGGTGCCAAAGGCTGCTCAAAGGCCAAAGCCCAGATAGTTTGAACAATGCCCCCCACGGCAATACGACTTCAAGGAGGATCAGGTGGTGGCGACATTCGATACTCTACTCAAGAGCGGTCGAATTAAATTACCAGAAGCCGCGAAGCCTGAGTAGGCGAACAAAACAAATGACCCGAGTTATTGTGCCTACCACAGATTCCTGGGCCACCACACGACTAAGTGTTACGTCCTCAAGGATAAGCTCCAAGCCCTCTACGATGCGGGGGTCCTAAAGAAGGAGAAGGTCCAAAAGCAGGTGACCACGAATATGATCACCTTGAGCTTTGGAACAGATCTCCCGGATGTCCAAGCTCTGGCAGGGATAATTCATATCCCTAAGGTAGTCCTGAAGATCACCAATGATGACCCTCACAATCAGCAAGGGAAGGGTTTAGCTCCATAGATTCTACCATCGGGCCAGGTGATGTGGGTCCATCCGGACCTCCTCAACGACGAACAATGGACTACAAAGCCCTTGAAAGAGGCTAAGGGAAAACATTGTAACGTCGTCTCCGCCATCCTAGGTTGGGAAAAGATAGCAATGACCGCCCTGACCGACTCCGAAGAGGAAACCACTATCCTGGTCACGAGAGCAGAGAAGGAATTCGCTAAGGAATGCCCCACAAGGGCGGAAAACCCGGCGGGACCTCCCACAAGGCCAACCACGACAACCCATCTCAATCCGGACAGGCCGAGCTCAAACCGTCAACCTTTCCGGTTCAATGTGCTCGCACAGCTGAAAGGTATCCCCGCACGAATTACCATGTATGACCTCCTACGGCTATCCAGGCCTACCCGGGAAGCCCTACAAGAGGCGTTGGCCGACTCAGAGGCCTTCTCCACCCATTTCTTGAGGGAAGAGGATACAGAGCAGGAATGTGCGATATGTTGCCAAACCTCTAAGAGACCTGTCCCGTGCATCACTTTCACTCCTGAGGACATGCTCATCAAGAGCACGTATCATGACCGACCCTTGTACTTCACGGGGTACGTCAGCTCATCAAAAGTGGACCGAATTCAGGTCAACCCAGGTTCCGCATTGAGCATTGTCCCCCTGAAATTGATCAAACACCTAGGGATACAACCAAAGCGTCTGTCCACGACTACCACGACCATCTTTGGCTTTAATGCCACGGGGACTCAGCCGCTCGGCAAAATCCGCCTGAAATGTCAAATAGGTGACATGAAGACGGAGGTGACCTGCTACGTCATCGACGCTGAGCCTTCCTACAACATACTCTTAGGACGTCCGTGGATCCATGGCAACCGAATAGTCCTATCCATGTTGCACCAATGCCTGAAGTATGTGGACGATTACGAGCAAGTGAAGACAGTAGTGGCCGACAAGCAACCCTTCAAAGGCGTCGAAAACTACTTCACGGATTCTCTGCTGTACCAAGACCCCGATGAGCCACCGATCGAAGAACTAGAGAGTGGCAACGAGGCAGATAGCGAACCTGAGTACGACGACAGCCTAATCCTGAATGACTTCAAGTCAATTATAATCGATTACGAAAGTCACAATGTAACCAACGCTATTCAGGCGGAGGAGATTATCATGAATGAGAAGTCAAACTTTGCTTATTTGTCGTCTTGCTCCACATCCGAGGATGATGCACCCAGTAACCTATGGTCAAAACTCTACAGCGATCCCTCCCTGCACTTGCCGGTATGCTCGTCATACGTCGCAAAAGCATAGCCGATCGAGTCGTCGCAAGCTGTGCTCGTCATGCCTGCCCGGAATAATTATCGAAAATATATTATCTTCGATCGAATCGATCACCCCCTACTCACACTATGGGATGAATCTGAAGACGAGGACCCCACGCCTAAGTTTTCACAATACAGTCAAGTTGCAAAGCGCATGATGAGTGACATGGGGTATGACCTCACTCGTTTAGAGGATCTGAATTACGGCCGAGGGTGCAAGACGGTCATTTGACCTGCTTACGTACCCAAAGGTAAACCCTCAAATTACTTCAACAGGACTTGGAGGGGCTTAGGGTACTCCTCTTCCTTATCGGATTTGTGCTGTTATGTCAATGAGGATTCTGACTACACATGTTTGGGAGATCGATCGTCGACGACCTCGACATGGGACTCAGACGTCAGCGTGAGGGATCTATTCGATAACCTTACGGTCAACATGACTGCGATGGATCTCGCCGAAATGGCGGAGGATGGACAAGTCCCGCTTTATGATAAGACATGGGATCGCCATGTTAACGCCCAATAGAACAGTCGCTTCGAGCAACGTGAACCACCGACCGAAGACGAAATCTTCCAGGTGAACATGGGGGACGAGGCGAATCCCAAGCCCATATTCATCAGCGGTAGTCTACCTCCCTAGGAAAAAGAGGACCTCATTGCCCTCATATGGGAATACATTATCGTCTTCGCATGGAATTACGAGGACATGCCTGGCCTGGATCCGCGGGTCACAACGCATCGCCTCAACATCAGCCCAGACGCCAAACCAGTCAAGCAACAACAAAGATGATTCCGTCCGCAAATTATGGAGGCGATCGAGGCTGAAGTGAAGAAACTGATCGAATCTGGCTTCATCAGAGAGGAACAGCATCCCGACTGGGTAGCCAATATTGTTCCAGTCCTGAAGAAAAACGGTAAGATCCGTATCTGCATTGACTTTAGAGATCTCAACGCTGCATGCCCTAAGGACGAGTTCCCTTTGCCCATCACGGATGTCATCATTGATAACATGTGTGGGTTCGAGAGGATGTCCTTCATGGATGGTTTATCAGGGTACAATCAAATCAAAATGCACCCTAAAGACGAAAAACACACTTCATTCAGGACTCCCATGGGGGTGTACTGCTATATAGTCATGCCCTTCGGACTCAAAAACACCGGCACCACCTATCAACGCGCTATGAGTACGATCTTTTGGGATTACCTGCGAAAGACGGTCGAGTGCTATGTAGACGACCTGGTCGTGAAGAGTCGCTGTAAGGAGGACTACCTCCAAGACTTGAGGGTAATGTTCGAACTCATGAGGACTCATCAACTCAAGATGAATCCTATACAGTCATTCTTAGGGATGTCTAGAAGCAAATTCCTCGGTTTCGTCGTCACGACGAAAGGAATCCGGATTGATCCAGATAAGATGCGAGCTATTCAAGAGCTTCGACCACCCCGAAATCTGAAGGAGCTAAGAGGCCTTCAGGGGCGATTGGCTTACATCCGAAGGTTCATCTTAAATCTTTCGGGCAAGTATCAACCCTTCTTTAAACTAATGAAGAAAGGTACTTCCTTCGTGTGGGACGAGCTTACCAAAAGGCCTTTGAGGAGATCAAGGCTTATCTCTCGAACCCGCTTGTCCTTGCGGTGCCGATCTCAGGAAAGCCATTCCTCATCTATATACGGGCTATGGAGCATTCTCTAGGCACCCTCTTGGCACAAAATGACGACGCGGGCTATGAGCAGGGCATCTACTACCTAAGTAGAACCTTGCAAGGCGCCGAACAGCGGTACCCGATGATCGAAAAGGAATGTTTGGCCTTAGTATTCGCCATCCAAAAGATGCGGCACTACCTGGTCGGTCAGACAATCCACGTTATTTCCCGGATGAACCCCATTCGAGTTTTCATGACCCAGCCTGCAGCGTTAAATTGGCGTTTGGCCAGATGGGCACTCCTACTGTCTTAGTATGATATCCATTTTATGCTACAAAAGTCAGTCAAAGGATAGACCATCTGCGATCTTATGGCTAGTCACCCGCTGAGGGCGAAGACCGACTTATTTGAAGATTTGCCAGATGAACCCCCCGAAGTCAACCTGGCTTCGTCACTGGAGGTTTGGCAAATGTTCTTCGATGGCGCGTCTCGGGTAGGCACGAGTGGTTCTATTATTGCAGGAGTGGGGGTGGTCCTCATTTCTCCGCATAACCACTTGTTGCCTCGAGCCTTTTCTTTGACAGAGCCATGCACCAACAACGTGACTGAGTACAATGCGCTACTCATCGGGCTTGAGTTAGCAAAAGAGTTAGGGATAAAGCGTCTTGAGGCTTAGGCGACTCTCAACTCATCGTCAAGCAGGTGACTGGCGAGTACGAGGTTAGAAACGACGATCTGATCCCACTTCACAAAGCGGCTATCAAGCTAGTGAGGTCATTCGAGAGCTTCCATATCGAGCACGTGCTACGTTCCAAGAACACGCATGCGGATGCCCTTGCCTCCTTGGCGGCCAACCTAGCCCAGCCACTAGGGACGACCCAATGGGTCACAGTGGCGAGCCGAAAGCTCTTTTAACTAAGAGATGTCCCAGAAGCGAACGCCACCCATCAAGTCTCGGATCAGCCCAATCTGGAGGACCGACGTCTCCTGATCATCGATTACGTTCTATACGGCATGTTGCCCGAAGACGCAAGGGAACGAGAGTCTGTCCGACGACGTGCCTCGAGGTTCTACTATGATTCAACCACCAAAATATTGTATCGGAGATCGTACGACGGCTTATTACTACGATGTCTTTTGGAGGCAGAAGCACAGGAAGCTCTGTGCGAAGCCCACGACGGCGTTTGTGGGGCTCACCAGCCTAGACCCAAACTTTGGGATCGCTTGCGGAGGATAGGCTACTTTTGGCCTGGGAAGGTTAGCGACGCGGTCGCTTATGCAAAGCGCTGCCACAAATGCCAAATCCACACCAACTACATGCATCAACCTCCGAAGACCTGCACCCGACGAAGGCGTCATGGCCCTTCGAAGCATGGGGGATAGACATAGTCGGGCCAATATCGCCGCCGTCGGCGAGAGGTCATCGTTTTATCCTCGCTAACACCGACTACTTCTCTAAGTGGGCCGAAGCCGTACCCTTAAGAGAGGTCAAGACTAATGACGTGATCAAATTCATCAAACACCATGTCATATACCGATACGACGAACCCTGGCATATTATTCATGACAACAGCATGCAATTCGTCAGCCATGCATTTACCGGGTTTTGTGACAAGTTCCGAATACAGAACCTCTCCTCCATGGCCTATAACCCTTCAGCGAATGGCTTGGCCGAGGCCTTCAACAAAACAATCATTAAGATCTTGACCAAGCTGACTTCCACTAGCAAACGCGATTAGAATGAAAAACTGGGTGAGAGCTTATGGGCATATCGCACAACGGTTCGCACATCGACTGGCAACACGCCCTACTCATTGGTATATGGCTGTGAGGCCGTGTTGCCATTAGAGATTCAAATTCCATCCCTTCGCGTCGTCCTAACAACGAGAATGACGGCTGTGGATAATCACCAACGACGACTCGCGGAGCTCGAAGCGTTGGACGACAAACGACTAGAAGCTCAACAACACATTGAGTTCTATCAAGCCCGAATGGCCAAGGCTTTCGATAAGAAAGTCAGACGCCGAGCCTTCAAGGAAGAAGAACCGGTACTAGCTGTTTGCCGATCGATGATTCTCACCTCCAAGAAGAAGGGCAAATTTCAGTCCAAATGGGAAGGACCGTTCGTAGTAGAGACAGTCTATTCGAATGGAGCCTATCGCCTCGTCAAGCCAAATGGCGATAAGATCATGATGCCCATCAACGGCAAATACTTGAAGAAGTACTACCCTTAGTTCTTCTTCCTAACTCCCATGAGTGCATGAGTCTAAACTGGTCCTCACATCCTCCAACTGGTATAAGATGTTAAACTATTCCCTATACTTCCACTTCTTAGGCCAGGTTCCCAGTACGGGCGAACCGCTCAAATCAGGCGAGCCTAACAGTTTAGGCGAGTTCTACTTCTTGGGCTAGGTTCCCAGTACGGGTGAACCGCTCAAATCAGGCGAGCTTAACAGTTTAGGCGAGCCCCACTTCTTGAGCCAGGTTCCCGGTTATGGCGAACCTCTCAAAACAGGTGAGACTAGCAGTTCAGGTGGGCTGCATCAAACCCCCACTTGGTCAAACCTTCAGATAGTTAGGACCAAAGCCACTCTCCCCCGCTAATCCTCTTCAATAGGATAGCAGGACCCCCACTGTCATGTTAACGGTCACCTCTGACAAAATCAACTTATCAATCCCTCCCAATAGGATGATAAGTCCTCATAGTTGCGCCAATCGCAACAAAACTCCCATTGTCATGTTAACACTACACCTCTAACAAAACCAACTTACCAGCCCTCTCCAATAGGATGGTGAGCCCACTAAAGTCGCTCACATCGCGATGGACAATTCTGTTATGTTAACTATCACCTCTGACAAAATCAACTTATCGATCCCTCCCAATGGGATGATAAGTCCTCATAGTTGCTCCAATCGCGACAAAAATCCATCAGGTTAATGACCACCTCTGATGACCGGCGCCGTTATTCTTACGAATAACACAGCCTAAGTAATAACCTCCCATGCGACATGTTATTACTTAGGTCGATAGTCACACTCCTACGTCCCTGAACTACTTGACCTATTTCGGATATCCTAACAATCCTTTAGGATAACCGATGGGTAGTAGCCTACCACGCGACGGCTCCTACAATAATCGATTGTCACATTTCGACATCCCTGAACGATTCGATTATCATCTAAGTGGTCCCTGCCAACGGCGACAATTATCAAGAGCGGCCTGGCAGGCGACATGTCCGTCGGTTCCCCCGAACAACGACTCGCCGAGTGGCGAGTCAAAGTTGGGTTCTTCAGTTGGCCGCATGCACGAGCAATCGCTTCTTGTTTCGAGATAAGGGTCACCCCCTCGATTCCACCTGAGTTGCAGCACAAGAGTCGGAGTTAACCCGACCCCACGCAGCGAGCAGCCAAGAGCAGAAAAGGAGCCTAACGACTAAGTCCAAAGCAGGATAGTCGAAGGCTCGCCATGTTACTGAGAATGGCGTGAGTAGCTTAACTCAAGCACTAAACAGCGCAGGCGAATCCAACATGAGGATCAAACACAGATCAAGCGCATGCCAAACATAGCAAGAAGAACAAAATGCAGGGCAATAAAAAAGCAAAGCCAAAATATAACTGACCATTACGGGCCAAACTTATATAAAGTTTTGAGAGTTTAAATGAGTCTAGCATTGACAAAATTACAAAACTATGTTCGGTGAACGGTGGGATACACTATATCAGTTTCAAGAGGCTGAAGTTGGCGATCTTCGCCTTGACAGCCGCGAGCTCTGCCGCCTGTCTAGCACGAGTCTCCGCCTCCTGCCTCTACAGAAATCTGGCGAGGGCAGCATCGCCATCCTCTTCCTCCTGGCGAAGAAGTTGAACCCCCTCTGCGACCGCTTCGGCAGCATGGTTGAGCCGCATCTTCTCGTGCTCGAGCTCCCGCAGCCTCGCCTCGCCTTCGAGAGACCCAGCGTCTTCAAAGAAGGCAGCATCCAGGTAGGCGTCCATCTCGGCCAACACCGCACGATGTTGCTTGCGCAAGCGTTGGAGCTCAGCCTCTCTTTCCTGGATGCGCTTCGCCAAATCGTCACGCTCAAATATGAAGCGTACCGAGAAGAGGGGTGGTTCAGCCGAAGCGTCGTCCTACGCCAGCTCCTCCAAGCGATACATCCACCCTTCCAAGCGGTCGAGCTCTCGCTCGCATCGTCATGCAAGCTGAGGACCGTCCACACGGCGGACCGCCTCCAGACCCGCTTCTACGAGGGGAAGCGCATCGTGGTACTTTCCGGCGCCCTCGCCGCCGACGACGACAGTTCGACACACCAGGCCCTCCAACCGCTGGAGGATCTCCACCACTGAGGGGGGTGCAGGAGTCGGTACAGAAGACCCCTGAGCCGAGCTCGCGGGGGAAGCCGACGGCACACCAGCATCAACGACGGTGGCAGAAGAGCCGACGCCTTCAGAGGCATTATGGTCAGACGCGGAGGCCATGAGTCGAAAAGGGTTTCTGCAGCAGTTCTCTTCTAAGCGAATTATTTCGAAGACGCGAGAACCTTGCTGAAAAGACGGCAAGTGCAATATATATATCCGAAGACCCAACGGCCGAGATTTATTATCCCAGGCAATCGAGTGGCTCAGATGTCCGGCGACGCTTCGAGCTCAACGCTAATAAAGGCCACTCCTCTCGGGACTCCAAACCGACCGATCGGATTGAGCGCGAGAGGCAAAGCGTTCTATCACTTCGCCATAAATAAGCATTAACACGCCCACAGAGCCTTAGCTGGCAAGCATTTGGGCTCACAGACAGACGCGTGACACGAATTTCGCCCGCATTTGAATCTTCAACTGTGAGGCAAATTTACCGTCACTTGAGTTTCGCCTGTAGTATGAACTCACCAGCAGTCGAGTTTAACCTTCAACTCGAACTCGCCATCAATTGAGTTTCACCAACAGCATGAACTCGCTAGCATTTAAGGTCTGATTAGCAGTGCTAGTTCGCCATCATTCGAGTTTTCGCCTACATCGTGAACTCACCGACATTCGAGCTTGGCTTGCAAAATGAATTCGCCACCACGTGAATTTCACTTGGGGTATAAACCCGCCAGCAGTTGAGTTTAGCCTTCCATGCAAACTCGTCATCAATTGAGTTTCTCTTGCAGCGTAAACTTGCCAGCAGTCGAGGTTAGCTGTCAACACAAACTCATCATCAATTGAGTTTCGCTTGTAGCGTAAACTTGCCACCAGTCGAGGTTAGCTGTCAATGCAAACTCTCCGTCAATCGAGTTTCGCTTGTAGCACGAACTCGCCAGCAGTTGAGTTTAGCCTTCCACGCAAACTCGCCATCACTCGAATTTGCCTGCAACGTGAACTCGCCTGTACTTGAGTTTAGCTTTCGACGCAAACTCATCACCACCCGAAGAGTTTCGCCTTGGCATGAAATCGCCGGTGGTTATATAAGAAAGACACTGAATGGTGACATACGAAAAGGATGTGTGCGTAACGAGAAAGTACGAACTTCGTTAGATGCTTCTAGACAGTACATTTGAACAAAATTATGACTTTGCAACCAAGAAAGTCATGATATTACATTCAAGAAGCAAAGCATGCGGCCAGTTTTTTTAAAAGACAATACATTTGAACAAAGTTATGATTTCATAAACAAACAAGTCATGACATGGTTTCAAAAGCAAAGCAGACAAAATGTCTTAACACGGTCCTGGACCTGACGTCCTAGTCCAACGAGCTAAAGGATGTAAGTTCTTCTTTGACCGCAGCCACCCTCCTTGAGTGATCCTCACGGGCTTTCTTCAGCCTCCTTCCGAGCCTAATCTTCAAAGCTCGACCTGGTAGCAGCATCTTCCTAGCACAACGTTTGGAGAGTCTGAGTCTCCTCCTCGGCAGTCTTTCTAACCTTGGCACTCTCAGATTGGAGCCCCCTCAGAGTCGCCTCCGCCTGCTCTAACTCAGCTCTCAGGCGAGATATGGTGCAAGTGAAGTCGCCTATCCGCTCCTCTAATGAATGCTGTTGATCCACCCAGAAGGCGACGTTCGATTCTAGGTCGACTATTTCTCTAGAACGGACCTCCTGCTCCCAAGCCTCCCGATGTCTAATATGAGACAAAAAATACTCTATGTCAACTTTCGGACCTTCCCGTAACAAGATCTCTAGCCTCACCAAGCGTGACTCCAGGAAAAGGAGCTTCTGCATGCAACACGTGGCGATCCGGTTCTCGCCTAGCCGCCTGAGGTCGACCATGCGATCCAGGAGAGACTGTTTGAAGCCGTTGTAACTTCCTATGTCAAGACTGACAAAGGAAATCACCTGCTTCACGGCATTCTCGAACTCTTCAAGACGAGCCTGTAGGGACAAGGAACCCGATGGAACAAGCTCTTGACCCAGAGTGAGCACCGTGATGGGTGGAACCTCGAGACAAGGTTCAGTTCCTGGCTGGGGAACGGAGCCTGAGGTGGAAGAAGTTGTGGTACCCTCAGATTCATCGTCGGAAATTAAAATGGGCTCGGTCGCATGCTCTTCGAAAGTCGGCACCTCTCCTGGGTCTGTGAAACACCACAACAACACAGGAGAGAGTTAAGTGAAAAGTACCTGTTCGACCTGTGACCCTAAGGAAGTCGGAACAAAAGGATACCTTCAGCGGCGGCGGCCTCGGCGGCGCCCGAAGAAGACGCCTCCTTCCTTTTCTTCGAAGCAACTCTCTTTACCTTCGGTGCCATTATGAAGAAAACTTGGGCTTCCTCGGAAGAAGACAACGGGTAGGGGCGTTAAATACTCTAATCCTAGGCGGTTATCCGCCACTTGATTGGATAGTTCAGGGCTAAACAGTCGAGAGTAAGGCTGAATAATTCGGATCTCGCGCGAACAGCCAAGATCCAGCGGTTTCTAGACACGATCTTCAGCCAACGGCCCGAATCGGGCGTAGTAGACGAAGATCCCCACTGCGTCGTATTTAATGCGAAACAACGTGCCCACGTCTTCTTAACTGACGTGCGCGTGGATTACTATGCAGCCCACTGAAAGCGGAGCCCACCTAAAGTCGAATTCGTTGTTTGGATTCCCGTGGGTCAAAACCAATTGGACTCGCGTATCACCCTGGAACTCGAGTCAGTTCCGAATTCACCTGCGAACAAAATCCACCTGCAGGCAAGATGAGTTTACAGCTGAAATTCGCCGACAGCCAGAATCCCGCAGCAGTTAGGATTCTCTCGTGGCCAAACTTTGGCTAATGCAAATTAAAAGGTGGAGCACGCACGAAAGTAATAGTGACTGGAAGTAAAAGGATAATTTCATTCATAAAAAAAATCCTATTACAGCGAGGAACAAAAGGCAAATTACAAAGCTCTTAGCCATAACTCTGCCTCACGAATCTCCCTGGCATAACGAAGCTCTTCCACTGCTGCTCCAACGACATGGTCTCGTTCAATCGACGATCGTGCTCTTCCACTGCTGCTTGAACCTCGCCGGACGTGAGATCAACAATTTCAGAACTCTTCGCGCAAACCTGCAAGGGATTGATGTTTCCCCGGGCTCCATCCACCAGCTCTCCTTCGAAGTGTAGGTAGGGATTGATGTTTCCCACATACAGTTGGTCGTACCCAAACTGACGGGCAAACCTGCAAGGGAGGTAGGGCTCGAGGTAGCACACAGAGCCCGTTCGCAGGATGTGATATCCCGGTCGAATGTTCACCAACCATCGAAAAGCGCCACGGGAAAGGACGGTGTGATGGTCCACCGTTGATACATCCCTAAGAGACTCCCCATACCCTGCTCCGCTGAAGTAGGGAAAGAACCAGCGAAAGTTATGGTAGTCGAAATGGGAGAGCGTCTTCCGTGCATCAGGGATGTCTTTACACTTCCAGGAGCACCTTTCCAGGCGTTGAACGAATGGAATGGATTTGTCCCCTTGAAGAGTCACTAGGGCACTCATCAAGCACTCATAGTGGTATACAAACCACACCATCAAGTAAGCGAATGGTAGTCCCACCCTAGGGTTAGGGGTCCTGACGACCTCTCCTTCCCCTTCGTCGACGGTTGACACGCGGCAGAATTAGGCTGACAGTGTATGGAGTCCCCGATGGATGCATGCTACCATAGCCGGCACCAATGCGTAGGACCTCCCATGAGCCAAGCGAACCGCGGGATACACGACCTCCACTGGAAGAGCCTCAAACAAATGGGTGGGGACCACGCATCTCTTCAACCACAACATAAGGTACCCCGCGAGAAGAGCCTTCCCGGATATAGGAGACTTGCCCTGGTGGTGAAATGAATGGAAGACAGTGCCAGAGTTGAAGTCGCCCTCATCATGTTCAAGGGTCACGGTGGCTCCCCCTTCGGTTGCCTCCTCTCCGCTTCGGACTGGTCACACTCACCCAGTGGAAGAGTAGGCCTCTCTTTGACATCATTCTCCAGGAATAAATAATCAGCCCAGTTCTTATGACTGATCCCTGGAGTCCTCTTCTTTTTCCTTTTATGGTCGACCGCCCCTAAAGTGCTGAGGCATATATGGTAGTGACAGAGCAACTCCCATAGGGTCTCAACCACCAAGGGGAACGGTCTGAAAGCTGGTCAATCTCATCTTAGCCCGGGACATACTCCTCATACGGGAAATCTCCCAGGGGCAGCCCTGACATGTCATACATCTCATGGAGGGTCATGCCGAGCTCACAATTGGGGGGTGAAGAACGTGCCACTGTCCGCACAATATAGTTCAAAAACGCTGTGGAACTAGGGGGCATTAATCTTCAAGCCATGACGGGTGGCCCGAATGGCCACAAATAATTCCGAATCCATGAGGTCAGAATTCTTAGCTAAAACGTAGTCAGTGATCTTGGACCACCAGGTGTTGCTGCTAGGCACGGAGTAGACCCACCCCGGGGCTCGGAAGTCCTTTGGGGGAAATCTCCCACCAGCTTGAAAGAAACGATGACGGAAGGTCTCCGCAACCGCCGTCGTCTCCCCTGCGGGCAGCTCGTTGAATGGCAGGCCAGGGCGTAGGCCTGTCATGCGTTTGCAAGAGCTCTCCACCCTGTATCCAGCCGTAGAGCCTGTAAATACACCGCAAGTAACCCCGTCTTAAGTTGGGGTCAAATCCCAGTTCATCATTCTGGGGACCGCGAATGACCACAACTCGACGATCGAGAACCCTCTCGGCATGCTGGTAAGGTAATATTGGACCCCCTTCACTACACGGAGCCACCTGCTTTCCTTGATTAACAAGGCGAAAGGATCGGCCGCAACGTCACCGAACAAAAACTGAGGCTTCTGTAACTCCGTCCTAGCCTCGTCTGTTAACACTGCGTCAGTAGTCAACTCACGCTATGTCAGAGGATGCCCGTCGGTGACTCTCTTTATCAGGACGTCCGACTTATCAGCAGAGAACACATGCACAGGATCCAAGGAAGGGAATAGGGGAGGTGCCGTATAGCCTGTACCTCCGACGAAACCGATGGCCACGCCCTTCGGAAGGGCTTCGTCAGAAAAGGTCGCTGCAAGACAGGACGAAAGAATCAGGATGGAATCGGCCATAGGGGCGAATCTGCCGATCAGGCTAAGCCAGGCAAATATAAATCCGCCCGTCAGAAAATAAAATCCGCCTAACAAGGACGAGATATGCCTGTCTAGACTGCATTCACCTTTACCAGACAGAAATCGAACTCACCAGACAAGAAAATGAGTTCGCCTTCATCTAATAAAGGCCAATTTCGCTTGTAAAGGCAGAAATCATCTTCTGCGGATAAATGTAAAATCAGCCCGAAAAGGGGCGATTTTATCAGGGTAACTGCCAAAAGGTGACAGGTTCTACCAGGGAAGACGAACTATGCTCATCCCCTAACCCGGCGCCGGCAACCAGCGTGGGGTCGTCAGACGAGTCTATTGAATTACCCAAGTGCGTCTCAGGCACGCTGGCGGTCGCGCCGGCGGTGAGACGGTCGGAGTAGCATCCAGGGCCCCCTCCTCTCGCAACGTATTTCTTGGATTTCGGCGTCATGTCTAGGAATCAGGAATGAAGCAGGAACTCTTTTTATGAAATTTTCACGAAACAAAGATTTCCAAGCACAGTGGTTTTCAAAAAAAGGGGGAAGCGAAACCTATTTAAAGACAAAAGGGCTTGTGTGGCCACGATCGCACCCACAAGGTGAAACACTCGCGGTGCAAGGACGTGGCCACGATCGAAATCGATGGCCCGGATTATCCACCACAATTCGTTCTCTGTTATAGTTACGAAGAAACCGTCGAAGTAGGAAACGGGCTGGTCAAAGCTCGGGACCCGAACCAAAATCCAACAGCTGAATCCGACGAATGGATTCGAAAACCACAGTCATGATTCGTCATACGACGAGATGTACGATGCTGACGTCACACTGTCAAATCACGATTGATGCGACCTGACGGACCCGCGCTGCCTTAGCTGGGAAGCGCGAAGCCCCATCGGCCAACACGTGGTTAACTTCCTGTCAGGTCCAATTTCGCCCAAATGAAGGGCCTCACATGCAAAAACTTGACTCGAATCCGCAAGTCATGCAAAATTTCGCCCCAAAACCTAATTTCGCCTGAACGGCTCATTTGCCTTTGAAGACAAACTGTGAATGACACGACTCGTCCAAAGACTTGAACCACCAATGAGATGGCCTCATTTAAACCCACGCCTCAGATGGCTAAGGTTGAGAATGAAAATCTTAACATTAAGCCTAAGAGAAACTATTCGATAACTCATCATACTGAGGGGAATAGTATGGCTAGCCCGATTCAAACGGTGATCGGTAAAGGCAAATCAAACCCGTTGATAGCTGAGGATTTGCTAAAAATCCTAAAGAAGGCCGAATACACCTGACTTGCCAGGTACTTCTTTGTTCAAAGTATTCCAGACCACACAAATCGGTTTAGGTCTAAAAACTTTGAAGGGGGTCTTGTAGACGGTAAAAATTACCGTCGGGAACCTGCACATGAATCCGCCCTTGAATCAGGACCGCCCACTCAGATGAAGGGCGAGTCGCACCCGCGGATTGGGCTCACTGGAGCAAACCCAAACCGCGCAAGCCCCGTATTCGTCTACATGAGCCAAAGCCATCCAGATTCGCCGGCATGGATGGTTCACCCTCATGATCCAAAGTCACCTAGGTTCGACTGTATGATTGACTCGCCCGCATGGGTCAAGATCATCTAAATTCGCCTGCTTACTCGACTCGCCTGCACGAGTCGAGAGCCAAGTCCGTACACGACGGCCGCTCCACTGCATACAAGGACGGGCCTTCCCCACTTCTCGTGATGTGAAGGGAGGGGACACAGTACTCCAAGCCCGACGAGTGACCGCTCACAGTACGAATGATCGGACAGGCGCCAAATCAGCCTACAGACTCATAAATACAGTTTACTTCGCCCGTCCGAGTCAAGATCTAGATCCGCCGGCACTCGGCGAGCTGTCCAAACCCACTCGAGTACTGGGCACCCATTTTCCCACTTCTCGTGATGTGAAGGGAGAGAGCACAGTATCCCTAGCCCGTCGAGTAGCCGCTCACAGTACGAGTAAGCGGACAGATGCCAGATCAACCTGCACCCTCATAAATGCAGTTCACCTCGTCTGTCATAGTCAAGGTCTGGATCCGCCGGCATTCAGCAAGCTGGCCAAATGCATTTGAGTGTTGGGCAGCTGCTGCCTCACATACGAAGAGGGGCCCCTTCACCCTTACGTGACGTGATGTGAAACACAGCCCCTCGAATGACCGATCGTAGTACAGATGAGCAGCAAGATACCTCTCAACAGTACATGGTCACATCCCATGATTCAAGGAGTGACCACGCCGTCTCTCCACTAGTTCAGAACTTCTTCCAGCCACGAAGAAGAGGTTCAGCTTTTCTTCTAGCCACGAAGAAGAGGTTCAGCTGTTTTAGCCATTAAGCGATTCGCTCATAGTTGAATCAGCTAACTGAACCACTAGCTCTCGATTCCCAATCGGGTCGACGACAAGCTCTATGCATAACCCTTGCACTACAGCATCCTCTTCTAGTTCTGAGCCGTGATTATCACCGAACTCGGAGACTCGAACTCCATCAACCTGAGCTTCTACTGCGTACTGAAGCTCTCCAGCAACCTCGGTCGAACCGTCCAAGGGAAGCAGACTTGGCACGAGAATCGAGCGAAGCATCCTGTAGCTACCGAAAGTCCCCACGTTAAACAAGGAGGACATTCCCTCCGCTTCTGTTATAATTTCGATTGATTAGTTTGTAATAAGCTATTCTTATTAACACAAATGAAGTTTCCTATTTTCGGGAGATCAAAATTTACACCTACAGTCTGTCACAGAGGCCTCAAACAAGGAGACCCTCTTTCCCCTATGCTTTTCCTCCTTGTAGTTGACGTTCTTTGTAGGATGCTACGTAACAACTGCGACCATGAAGGCCTCTCTGAACTTCATCTTAAGGGCCAGCTCAATGATATCAAATCATTACAATTTGCAGATGACACCATTATTTTCTGCAAAGCAGTTGAGTCAGATATCATCAACCTCAAATCGATCTTGTATCTTTTTGAAAACGTCTCTGGTTTGGCCATCAACTTTTCCAAATCCAACCTGCTCTACAGCGGCAAATCTTCATCCAAAGGAGCTACCTTGGGCAACATTCTCAACTGCTCAATTGCATCCCCTCCCATCTAGTATCTTGGTCTCCCCCTCAAACGTGGTTCTCTCTCCAGATCGGACTGGCAACCTCTATTGGACTCCCTCCATTGCAAACTCTCATTATGGAAAAGCGAGCATCTATCTATTGGGGGTCGTCTTGTCCTTCTAAAATCAGTCCTCTCCTCCTTACCAGTATACTATATGTCCTTCTTCAAGCTTCTTCCTTGGCTCATCAAGAATATAGATCGCATTAGGCACAACGTTTTATGGGGTAAGGCCCCGACCAGCATCAAAGGCAATAATCCAGTTAATTGGAGGACTGTCTGTTCCCCCAAAGCCAGTGAAGGACTGGGTGTGATCAACCTTCATCTATTCAACTCTACCCTCATCTCTAAATACTTATGGCATTACTTGAATAACACCAGCTATGTAGGGAGGGTTCTTCAATCAGTCTACTCTTTCCAGCATCATAACCCCTCCTCTTCCCATCTTTGCTCCAAATTTTGGAAATACGTCGACTCATGCTCCGAAATATTCTCCCCCTTTATCAAATGGTCCCTAGGAAATGGATCGACTGCCTACTTTTGGGAAGACAAGTGGTCTGGTGCTAACTCCCTTGCTAGCCTTTTTTCCCCATGTTTATGATCTTGCCTTCTCCAAATTCGTTTCCATAGCATCTCAAGGGAGTTTCCAAGAGGGATCATGGGTTTGGAAACCCATCATTAGGCGTCCCATAGATGTTGAGGCAAGGAGCCAAGTGCAAGCTCTCCTAGATTATCTGTCTTCTCTTAACCTTGTCCCTTCCTCCTCTGCAGACTGCTCAGATCTGTAAAACCCCGAAAATCTCTATAATAAATATATGTGAATTATTGATAGTAAATAATTCCCTTGTGATGAATAATCATATATGTACACATATATATATCATATGAATGTAATTATTTATGTTTGAGAACCCAACAAGTGTTTATATGTGAGAGGAATCGAGTTA